>JAVLUU010000488.1:0-29864 GCA_032206185.1 Columba guinea | reverse complement strand
CCCGGCCCTGTCCCCGCTGGCCACCAGCTGAGCGATATCCCCATTTTGGGGTGCACACTGGGGTTTTGGGGTGTTTCTGAGGTTTTGGGGTGCACATTGGGGTGGTTTTGGGGTGTTTCTGGGATTTTGGGGTGCACATTGGGATTTTTTGGGGTACATTGGGGTTTTGGGGTGTCTTTGGGGTGCATTGGGGTACATTGGGCTGCACATTGGGGTGTTTTTGGGGTGCACACTGGGTTTTGGGGTGTCTTTGGGGTGTTTTTGGGGTACATTGGGGTTTTGGGGTGCACATTGGGGTACATTGGGGTGCACATTGGGGTACATTGGGGTGCATTGGGGTACATTGGGCTGCACATTGGGGTGTCTTTGGGGTGCACACTGGGGTTTTGGGGTGTCTTTGGGGTGTTTTTGGGGTACATTGGGGTGCACACTGGGGTTCTGGGGTGTCTTTGGGGTGTTTTTGGGGTACATTGGGGTTTTGGGGTGCACATTGGGGTGCACACTGGGGTTCTGGGGTGTCTTTGGGGTGTTTTTGGGGTACATTGGGGTGCACACTGGGGTTCTGGGGTGTCTTTGGGGTGTTTTTGGGGTGTTTTTGGGATACATTGGGGTTTTGGGGTGCACATTGGGTGCACTCTGGGGTGTCTTTGGGGTGTTTTTGGGGTACATCGGGGTACATTGGGGTGTACACTGGGGTTCTGGGGTGTCTTTGGGGTGTTTTTGGGGTACATTGGGGTACACACCGGGGTTCTGGGGTGTCTTTGGGGTGTTTTTGGGGTACATCGGGGTACATTGGGGCGTACACTGGGGTTCTGGGGTGTCTTTGGGGTGTTTTTGGGGTGCATGGGGGTGCCCCCACCTGGCGCGGTCCCCGCTCGCCACCAGCTGCGCGATCTCGCCGGCTGACGTCACCGCCAGGCGCGCGAGCCCGGGCACGTAGGGGCCCAGCAGGGGGTGCTCGCGCACGCGCAGCGCTCCCTGGGGGCGGGGCGCCAGCAGGTCCCGCACGCGCTCGCAGTAGATCTCCAGGTAGCTCACCTGGGGACCCGGATGTGAGCGACCCCGAGTGGGGGGGGGACCCCCCAAAATGGGGGGAGGGGGGAATAACCCCCGAAAAGGGGGGGGTCTACAAATTGGGGTCCCCCTGAACCCCAAATGGGGGTCTACAAGGTGGGGAGCCCCCCCCCGAACCCCCAAACTCACCTCCACGGAGAAGCTGAGCTCGGGGGACCCCTCGCGCTCCACGTGGGCGAAAAGATCCTCGCACAGCTGGGGGGGGACACCCCGAAAACGGCGCTGGGGGTCCGGCCCCCAAAACCCCCCCAAAGGGCCCCAGAATCTGCAGGACCCCCCAAAACCCCCCAGAGCCCCTGGGACCCCCAGGACCCCCCAAAACCCCCCAGAGCCCCTGGGACCCCCCAGAACCTGCAGGACCCCCCAAAAGCCCCCAGAGCCCCTGGGTCCGTTCCGGGGCACAGGGTCAGTTTTGGGGTGCAGGGTCAGTTTTGGGGCACAGGCTCAGTTTGGGGGTGCATGGTCAGTTCCGTGCGCGGGCGGTTCCGGGGTGCGGGACTGTTTCGGGGTGCAGGGTCAGTTTTGGGGCGCAGGGTCAGTTTTGGGGCGCAGGGTCAGTTTCGAGGCGCAGGGTCAGTTTGGGGACACAGGCTCAGTTTTGGGGTGCAGGGTCAGTTTTGGGGCGCAGGGTCAGTTCCGGGGCGCAGGGTCAGTTTTGGGGCGCAGGGTCAGTTTTGGGGCGCAGGGTCAGTTCCGGGGCGCACGGTCAGTTCCGGGGTGCAGGCTCAGTTTTGGGGCGCAGGGTCAGTTTGGGGACACAGGCTCAGTTTTGGGGCGCAGGGTCAGTTTTGGGGCGCAGGGTCAGTTCCGGGGCGCAGGCTCAGTTTTGGGGCGCAGGGTCAGTTCCGGGGCGCAGGGTCAGTTCCGGGGCGCAGGGTCAGTTCCGGGGTGCGGACCGTTCCGGGCGCGGGCGCACCTGCGGGACGAGCCCGCGCTGGCCGGGGCCGCGCCCGCCGCTCATGGTGTAGGTCTTGCCCGCGCCCGTCTGCCCGTAGGCCAGCACGCTCACGTTGTAGCCCTGCAGCGCCTGCAGCAGCAGCTGCCGCCCCACCTCCTGGTACACGCGCCGCTGCGACGCGAACTGCGGGTCCGCCTCCTGCCGACACAGCGGCACGCGCTGGGACCCGCCCACCCATGGGACCCGCCCACCCATGGGACCCGCCCACCCCATGGGACCCCAAACCTGGGACCCCAGACTGGGACCCGCCCACCCCATGGGACCCCAAACTGGGACCCCAGACTGGGACCCACCCACTGCAATAGGATCCCAAACCTGGGACCCCAAACTGGGACCCCAAACCTGGGACCCTCCTCCTGCAGACACACAGCGGCACAGGCTGGGACCCCAAACTGGGACCCGCCCACCCCATGGGACCTCAAACCTGGGACCCCAGACTGGGACCCCAAACCTGGGACCCCAAACCTGGGACCCACCCACTGCAATAGGACCCCAAACCTGGGACCCTCCTCCTGCAGACACACAGCAGCACGGGCTGGGACCCCAAACTGGGACCCCGCCCACCCCATGGGACCCCAAACCTGGGACCCCAAACCTGGGACCCACCCACCCCATGGGACCCCAAACCTGGGACCCCAGACTGGGACCCCAGACTGGGACCCCAAACCTGGGACCCACCCACTGCAATAGGACCCCAAACCTGGGACCCTCCTCCTGCGGACACACAGCGGCATGGGCTGGGACCCCAAACCTGGGACCCCAAACCTGGGACCCGCCCACCCCATGGGACCCCAAACCTGGGACCCCAGACTGGGACCCCAAACTGGCACCCCAGATTGGGACCCACTCACCCCAATGGGACCCCAAACCTGGGACCCCAGACTGGGACCCACTCACCCCAATGGGACCCCAAACCTGGGACCCCAGACTGGGACCCACCCACCCCAATGGGACCCCAAACCAGAGGGACCCACTCACCTCAATGGGACCCCAAACCTGGGACCCCGGACTGGGACCCCAGACTGGGACCCACCCACCCCAATGGGACCCCAAACCCCCTGGGACCCCAAACCAGAGGGACCCACTCACTCCAATGGGACCCCAAACCTGGGAGCCCCAAACAGGGACCCCAAATCCAATGCGACCCCAATCCAGCAGGACCCCAACCAGGACCCCAAACTGGGACCCCAAACCTGGGACCCCAACTCACCCCAATGGGACCCCCGAAACTCCCCTGGGACCCTAAAGCCCCCTGGGACCCCCAAAGCCCCCTGGGACCCCCAGGGATGCCCAAGACGTCCTGGGCCAGCAATGGGGGGACACAGGGACCCCCCAAACACGGGGGCCCCGCCCCCGCTCTCACCGAGGTGTGCGACCAGTACGAGTGGTCGAAGGTGAAATGTTTGGTGGCATCTTCGGGCATTTTGGGGTTCGTGATACCTGGGGGGGGGCAGGAAACATGGGTCCCCAGCACCCCAAAACCAGCCCCCCCCCAGAGCCCCAACTTTGGGGGCGCCCCCACCCAGCCCAGGTCCCCGTCACCCCAAATTTGGCTCTTCCGGCGCCCAACCCCCCCCCCCCCCCCCGCCCCCCCGTGTTCTCTATTTTTAGCCCTGGGCAGCTGTTCCGGGCTGGAGGGGGATGGGGGGACAGGGGGATGGGGGGATGGGGGGACGGGGGAGCCGCGGTCTGGGGGGTCCGAGGGGTCCCGGGGTCAGGGGTCAGGGGGGTCTGTCCCCCCACTCACAGGTCGTGTTCCCCGACATCTGGATCACGCACTTGGCGCGACGACTCGTCTCCCGCGCGTTGAACGGACGGACCCGCACGGCGACCTTGACCTTGGCGCCCGCCATGACCCCTGGGTGAACCCGGAACGGGACAGACCCCCCATAGAGACACAGCGACCTTGACCTTGGCGCCCGCCATGACCCCTGGGTGAACCCGGAATGGGACAGACCCCCCATAGAGACACAGCGACCTTGACCTTGGCGCCCGCCATGACCCCTGGGTGAACCCGGAATGGGACAGACCCCCCCATAGAGACACAGCGACCTTGACCTTGGCGCCTGCCATGACCCCTGGGTGAACCCGGAATGGGACAGACCCCCCCATAGAGACACAGCGACCTTGACCTTGGCGCCCGCCATGACCCCTGGGTGAACCCGGAACGGGACAGACCCCCCCATAGAGACACAGCGACCTTGGCCTTGGCGCCCGCCATGACCCCTGGGTGAACCCGGAACGGGACAGACCCCCCATAGAGACGCGGCGACCTTGACCTTGGCGCCCCTGGGTGAACTCCAAAATGGGACAAGTGCGGGGGGGCGGGGGGGGGCAAAGGTCAAGCCCCCCCCCCCCCCCCCCATGTCCCCATGTGACCCCGGGACAGATAAACAGCACGTGACCCCCCCCAGTGCCACAGCCCCCCAAAAACGCCTGTGACCCCCAAACCTGCCCCCCAAAATACCTGTGACCCCCCCACATCTGCCCCCCAAAATACCCATGATCCCTAAACCTGCCCCCCCCAAAAATACCTGAGACCCCCAAACATACCTGTGACCCCCCAAACCTGCCCCCCAAAAGCCCCAGAGACCCCCAAACCCGCCCCCATACCCCCCCTCTAGACTCCACCCCCCGAAACCGCCAGCCCCGCCCCCTGCCCCCGGTGACCCCCAAACCTGCTCCGTGACCCCCGTGACCCCGCTGACCCCCCCGCCCCCCGGGCCGCTCCGCACCTGCCTCGCGCTCCTTCACCCCCCCGCTGCGGGGCCGGGCTCGCGGGGAGGGGCGGGGCCGCGGGCACCGGGGCGGGGCGGGGAGGGGCGGGACCACGGGGGCGGGGCGGGGCGGGGCCGCGGGCACCGGGGCGGGGAGGGGCGGGGCCGCGGGCACGGGGGCAGGGCGGGGCGGTGAGGGGCGGGGCCACGGGGGCGGGGCGGGGCGGGGCCGCGGGCACGGGGGAGGGGCGGGGCCGCGGGCACCGGGGAGGGGCGGGGCCACGGTGGCGGGGCGGGGCAGGGAGGGGCGGGGCCGCGGGCACCGGGGCGGGGCGGGGCCAGCGGAGCCGCCGGGACCCCCGGGAGGAGCCGGAGGAGCCGCCGCCGGAGCCGCCGCCGGAATGGGCGGGGCGCGCCCGCCGTGACGCCAGGGGCGGGGCGTCGCCCCGCGCCAAGCCACGCCGCTCTTAAACCGGCGACGCCGCGGCCGGTGGGGCTCGCCGGCCCCCGCGAGCCTTCACCCTTTTTTCCCTCGTTCTCTCTCATTTTCTCTCCCTTTCCCGCCCGTTTTCTCCGCAGGTTTCGCGCCCGATTTCGTTTTACTCTTTGGCTTTTTTTCCCGCGTTTTACCCTCACAAGTCCCCTCTATTTTCCCCATTTGTCCCCAGCACCCCATGGAGCCCTGGGGTCCCCTCGGCCCCTTCGCCAGGTACGGACCCAAACCCACCCAAATTGCCCCAAAATGGTCCCCCGGGGGGGTACCCGCAACCCCACTGATGGCCCTTGTCCGCGCATTCACACAGACCAGCGTGAGGCGGCATTGCCCCTTTAAGGAACGGGGTCACCCCTGAGCGGAACGCGCGCCGCTTTAAGGGGAGGCCCCGCCCCTTCCTCAGCACCGCCCCGCCCGGTGACGTGGCGACGCAGGGGGCGTGGCGCGCCGCGGCCCCACCTCCCGCCGCCAAGATGGCGGAGCTGGACCTGCTGGGCTCGATCCTCAGCTCCATGGAGCGCCCGCCCGCCGCCGCCGACGGAGAGAGCCGGCGCCGGGCCCGGGGTCAGCGGGGACACCGGGGGCGGGGGGGGTGGGGCGCCGGGGCGGCGGGGGCGGGGGAACCGGGGAGACCCCGCCGGGGGGGGGGGGGGGCGGCGCGGCCCTCGGCTCCATTCCCCCCCCCCCCGCTGTCCGTCACGCTTGGCCACGCCCCCTGCGGGGGTGGCCACGCTCGGCGTGAGAGGAGCCGCGGGTGGCCCCGCCCCCTGGGTCGCTGGCCACGCCCCCAAATCACCTTGAGGGACGCTCGGGGTACTGGACACGCCCACAGAGTCCGTTGGCCACGCCCACAGAGTCCGTTGGCCACGCCCCTGGGCGGGTGAGGGACACCTGGAGCTGCAGCTGGCTCCGCCCCCTCGGTCCCCACACCAGGAGGCCGGGGGGGGGACCCAGGAGTTCAGGGGGACCCAGGCGTCCTGACCCCCCCCCCCTCCCCCCCAGAACAAGCCGCCCGGGTGAAGAAGCTGCAGGAACAGGAAAAACGGCAAAAAGTGGAATTCAGAAAGAGGGTGAGTTGCGGGGGAAGGGGTGTCCCCGGACGCCTGGGTCCCCCCCGGACGCCTGGGTCCCCCCCGGGCGCCTGGGTCCCACCCGAACGCCTGGGTCCCCGCAGATGGAGCAGGAGGTGTCGCAGTTCATCCAGGCCCCGGGGGAACCGCGGCGGCGCTTCCAGCCCATGAACAAGATCGAGAGGAGCATCCTGTGAGGGGACACGGGACACGGGGGGACACGGGGGGACACGGGACACTGGGGGGGACATGGGACACTGGGGGAACACTGGGGGGGACACTGGGGACACTGGGGGGGACACTGGGGACACTGGGGGGGTCTGGGGCCACTGGGGGGGTCTGGGGCCACTGGCGGGACACTGCGGGGGACACAGGGGACACTGGGGGGGACACGGGACACTGGGGGGGACACTGGGTGGAACTGGGGACACTGGGGGGGACACTGGGGGGGACACGGGACACTGGGGGGGACACTGGGTGGAACTGGGGACACTGGGGGGGACACTGGGGGGGACACGGGACACTGGGGGGGACACTGGGTGGAACTGGGGATACTGGGGGGGACACGGGGACACTGGGGGGGTCTGGGGACACTGGGGGGGACACGGGACACTGGGGGGGACACTGGGTGGAACTGGGGACACTGGGGGGGACACGGGACACTGGGGGGTACACAGAACACTGGGGGGACACTGGGGGGCACACTGGGTGGAACTGGGGACACTGGACACTGGGGGGGACACGGGGGGACACTGGGGACATTGTGGGGACACTGAGAGGGACACGGGATGCTGGGGGGCACACTGGGTGGATCTGGGGACACGGGGGGGGACACTGGGGGGGACACTGGGGGGGACATGGGACACTGGGTGGAACTGGGGACACTGGAGGTGACACTGGGGGGGACACGGGGACACTGGGGGGCACACAGAACACTGGGGGGACACTGGGGGGCACACTGGGTGGAACTGGGGACACTGGACACTGGGGGGGACACGGGGGGACACTGGGGACATTGTGGGGACACTGAGAGGGACACGGGATGCTGGGGGGCACACTGGGTGGATCTGGGGACACGGGGGGGGACACTGGGGGGGACACTGGGGGGGACATGGGACACTGGGTGGAACTGGGGACACTGGAGGTGACACTGGGGGGGACACGGGGACACTGGGGGGCACACAGAACACTGGGGGGACACTGGGGGGCACACTGGGTGGAACTGGGGACACTGGACACTGGGGGAGACACGGGGGGACACTGAGGGGGACACGGGACGCTAGAGGGGACACTGGGGGGACACTGGGGGGGACACGGGACACTGGGGGGGACACTGGGGGGGACAGAGGGACACTGGGTGGAACTGGGGACACTGGGCGGCACACAGGGACACTGGGGGGGACACGGGGACGGTGGGTGGAACTGGGGACACTGGGGCAATGGGTGGAACTGGGGACACTGGGGGTGACACGGGACACTGGGGGGGACACTGCGGGGCACACGGGACACAAGGGGACACTGGGGCAGTGGGTGGAACTGGGGACACTGGGGGGGACACGGGGACATTGGGGGGGGGACACTGCGGGGGACACCGTGGGGGAAGTGGGGGCCACTGGGTGGTACTGGGGACAGAACAGGAGCCCCCAAGGTGGGAGTTGGGGACCCTGCCGGAGCAGTGTGGGAGCCCCTGGGGACACTGGGGACCCCTGGGGACATTGGGGACCCCCTGGGGACATTGGGGACCCCTGGGGACATTGGGGTGTCCCCTTTCCCCCAGGCACGACGTGGCCGAGGTGGCCGGGCTGACATCGTTCTCCTTCGGGGACGACGAGGACAATCGATACGTGATGGTGTTCAAGAAGGTGGGGACGGCGGGACACGGGGGACACGGGGGGACATGGGGGGGATATGGGGGGACATGGGGGGACATGGGGGGACATGGGGGGGATATGGGGGGACACGGGGGGACATGGGGGGACATGGGGGCAGCGGGATGTGGTGGGGATGGGGGGACACGGGGGGACACTGGGGCAGCGGGATGTGGTGAGGATGGGGGGACACGGGGATGGGGGGACAGGATGGGGACACGGGGGGACATGGGGGAACAAGGGGAGCTGGGGGGGACGTGGTGGGAACAGGGGGACAGTGGGGGGGGGCTGGGACAGGGGGAGGGGCTGGGGGTGGGACAAGGGACAGGAGGGGCAGCGATGGGGAAGGGGCAGTGATGGGGAAGGGGCAGTGATGGGGGATGGGCAGTGGGGGGGAGGGGCAGTGAGGGGGAGGGGCAGTGGGGGGGAGGGGCAGCGGGGGGGGAGGGCCAGCGGGGGGGGAGGGGCGGCGGGGGGGGAGGGGCAGCGGAGGGGAGGGGCAGCCAGGGGGGAGGGGCAGCGGGGGGGAGGGGCAGCGGGGGGGAGGGGCAGCGGGAGGTCTGACGCCCCCCCAGGAGTTCGCGCCGTCGGACGAGGAGCTGGACGCGTACCGGCGGGGGGAGGAGTGGGACCCCGCCCGGGCGGAGCAGCGGCGGCGCCTGCGGGTGGGTGTGGCCGGGGGGGGGCGTGGTCCGGTGGGCGGGGCTGGGGGGTGTGGTAGGACACGGGAGTGGGCGGGGCTTGGCACAAAGTGGGTGTGGCTTGTGGAGGAGGGCGGGGCTCTGCAGGCTGTGGGTGGAGCTTGTTCCTCTGACCCCACCCCCAGGAGCTGGCGGCCCAGCAGGAGGAGGCGGAGCTTGAGCGCGGCCCCGCCCCCCCTGGCCCCCCCACTGACTACAAGGACAAATACCGGCACCTGATTGGCTGCGAGGCCGCCAAGGCCGCCGCCCGCACCATGGAGGCCAATAAGGCGTATGGATGCGGTGAGTGGGGGCGGGGCCGGATGCCTGCGTCCACTATTGGCCGGGAGGGGCTGGGGCACCCGGACACCTGGGTCCCCTGGGGGATGGGGTGTTCACAAGGACGCCTGGGTCCCTTGTTTGCGGCGGGGTCTTGGGGACTCCTATAGTGGGGGAGGAGTTGGGAGGATGCCCGGATGCCTGGGTCCCCTTTTGCGGTGGGGGGAGGTTGTCAAGTCACTCTGACACCTGGGTGGTTCCCCGGACGCCTGGGTCCCCTGGTGGGGGTCTCCCCGGACGCCTGGGTCCCCTGGTGGGGATTCCCCGGACGCCTGGGTCCCCTGGTGGGGGTCTCCCCGGACGCCTGGGTCCCCTGGTGGGGGTTCCCCGGACGCCTGGGTCCCCTGGTGGGGGTCTCCCCGGACGCCTGGGTCCCCTGGTGGGGATTCCCCGGACACCTGGGTTCCCTGGTGGGGGTTCCCCGGACGCCTGGGTCCCCTGGTGGGGGTTCCCCGGATGCCTGGTCCCCTCTGGGTGTCTCCCCGGACACCTGGGTCCACTCTGGGGGTCTCCCCGGACGCCTGGGTCCACTCTGGGCGTGTCCCCGGACGCCTGGGTCCCCTGGTGGGGGTTCCCCGGATGCCTGGGTCCCCTCTGGGGGTCTCCCGGACGCCTGGGTCCCCTGGTGGGGGTTCCCCGGATGCCTGGGTCCCCTCTGGGGGTCTCCCCGGACGCCTGGGACCCCTGGTGGGGGTTCCCCGGACACCTGGGTCCCCTGGTGGGGGTTCTCCGGACACCTGGGTCCCCTCTGGGGGTCTCCCCGGACGCCTGGGACCCCTGGTGGGGGTTCCCCGGACACCTGGGTCCCCTCTGGGGGTCTCCCCGGACGCCTGGGTCCCTGGTGACCACCGTGTCCCCGCAGTTCCGGCCGCGCACAAGCGCGACACGCGCTCGATCGAGGAGGCGATGGACGAGCTGCGGGCCAAGAGGCGGCGGCGCCAGGGGGAGGGGCCCGGGGGGGAGGGGCCTGCGAGGGTGGGGCCCGGGGGGGAGGGGCCCGGCGCGGGGGAGGGGCCCGGCGCGGGGGGAGGGGCCCGGCGCGGGGGAGGGGCCCAGGGAGGCCTCAGCCTGAGGGGGGAGGGGCGGAACCCGGGGGGGGTTAACCTGGGGGTTGGGGGAGGGGTGACAGGGGGACACCCCCAAGTCCCGGCTCCATGTCCGTGTGTCTGTCCCACCCCCCCCCATAAACAAAGTGACGAGTCGGGGACAAAGTGCGTTCCAGAGCTTTATTGGGGGGGTCTCGATGGCCCCGGGGGGGTCTCGGTGGCCCTGGGGGGGTCTTGGTGCCCCCGCGGGTCCTACTTGGCGCGGGGGTTGCGGAATTTGCGTCCGGCGAACTTGGCCTTGTCCCCAAGTTCCTCCTCAATCCTGGGGGGACACGGGGTCACAGGAGGTCATGGGGGGTCACGGGAGGTCACGGGGGGCATTTGGGGACATGTGGGGCCCTCTTACCTCATGAGCTGGTTGTACTTGGCCAAGCGCTCGGAGCGACAGGGGGCGCCCGTCTTGATCTGGGGACAGAGGGGACAGTGGGTGACAATGGGTGACAATGACAAGGGGTGACAATGACAAGGGGTGACAAGGGGTGCCGGTCCCACCTGCCCCGTGCACAGTCCCACCACCAGGGGGTGACAATGACAATGGGTGACAATGACAAGGGGTGACAATGACAAGGGATGACAATGACAATGGGTGACAATGGGTGACGGTCCCACCTGCCCTGTGCACAGTCCCACCACCAGGGGGTGACAATGACAATGGGTGACAATGACAATGGGTGACAATGACAAGGGGTGACAATGACAAGGGGTGCCGGTCCCACCTGCCCCGTGCACAGTCCCACCACCAGGGGGTGACAATGACAATGGGTGACAATGACAATGGGTGACAATGACAAGGGGTGCCGGTCCCACCTGCCCCGTGCACAGTCCCACCACCAGGTCGGCGATGAACGTGTCCTCCGTCTCCCCGGAGCGGTGACTCACCATCACCCCCCAGCCGTGGCTCTGCGCCAGCTTGCACCTGCGGACAGCGTGGGGACATTGGGGACACTGGGGACACTGGGGACAGCGTGGGGACACTGGGGACACTGGGGACATTGGGGACAGCGTGGGGACATTGGGGACACTGGGGACACTGGGGACAATGGGGGCACTGGGGACACTGGGGACAATGGGGACATGGGGACATTGGGGACACTGGGGACAGTGTGGGGACATTGGGGACAGCGTGGGGACATTGGGGACAGTGTGGGGACATTGGGGACACTGGCAACACTGGGGACAGTGTGGGGACATGGGAGATGGGAACAGTGTGGGGACATTGGGGACACTGGGGACACTGGGGATATGGGGGGAGATGGGGACAGTGTGGGGACACTGGGGACATTGGGGACACTGGGGACAATGGCGACACTGGGGACAGTGTGGGGACATGGGGGGAGATGGGGACGTGGGGACGGGGGGACATGGGGACGGGGGGACGGGGGGGACATGGGGGGAGATGGGGACATGGGGGGAGATGGGGACGTGGGGACGGGGGGACATGGGGACGGGGGGGACGGGGGGACGTGGGGACGTGGGGGTTGTGGGGACGGGAGTTTGGCTGCAGGTTTTTGCACAAGCGCCTTTTCCCGCTGGTTCTGCACACGAACTCTCCCGGGGTTTCTCCTGAGGGGTTTGCACGAGGCTGTTCCTGCTTTTGCACGAGGACCGCAGCGGATTGCACGGGGATTGCACGGGGTTTGCACGGGGATTGCACGGGGTTTGCACGAGGATTGCACGGGGTTTGCACGGGGATTGCACAAGAGTTGCACGGGGATTGCACGGGGTTTGCACGGGGATTGCACGGGGTTTGCACAGGGATTGCACGGGGATTGCACGAGGGCTGCACGGGGATTGCACGAGGATTGCACGGGGTTTGCACGGGGATTGCACGGGGATTGCACGAGGGTTGCACGGGGATTGCACGGGGTTTGCACGGGGTTTGCACGGGGATTGCACGGGGTTTGCACGGGGATTGCACGAGGATTGCACGGGGTTTGCACGGGGATTGCACAAGGGTTGCACGGGGATTGCACGGGGTTTGCACGGGGATTGCACGAGGATTGCACGGGGATTGCACGGGGTTTGCACGGGGATTGCACGGGGATTGCACGGGGTTTGCACGGGGATTGCACGGGGATTGCACGGGGATTGCACGGGGTTTGCATGGGGATTGCACGGGGATTGCACGGGGATTGCACGGGGATTGCACGGGGATTGCACGGGGATTGCACGGGGTTTGCACGGGGTTTGCACGGGGATTGCACGGGGATTGCACGGGGTTTGCACGGGGATTGCACGGGGTTTGCACGGGGATTGCACGGGGTTTGCACGGGGATTGCACGGGGATTGCACGGGGTTTGCACGGGGATTGCACGGGGATTGCACGGGGTTTGCACGGGGATTGCACGGGGATTGCACGGGGTTTGCACGGGGATTGCACGGGGATTGCACGGGGTTTGCACGGGGATTGCACGGGGTTTGCACGGGGATTGCACAAGAGTTGCACGGGGATTGCACGGGGTTTGCACAGGGATTGCACGGGGATTGCACGAGGGCTGCACGGGGATTGCACGAGGATTGCACGGGGATTGCACGAGGATTGCACGGGGTTTGCACGGGGATTGCACGGGGATTGCACGAGGGTTGCACGGGGATTGCACGGGGTTTGCACGGGGTTTGCACGGGGTTTGCACGGGGATTGCACGAGGATTGCACGGGGTTTGCACGGGGATTGCACGAGGATTGCACGGGGTTTGCACGGGGATTGCACAAGGGTTGCACGGGGATTGCACGGGGTTTGCACGGGGATTGCACGGGGATTGCACGGGGTTTGCACGGGGATTGCACGGGGATTGCACGGGGTTTGCACGGGGATTGCACGGGGATTGCACGGGGATTGCACGGGGTTTGCACGGGGATTGCACGGGGATTGCACGGGGATTGCACGGGGTTTGCACGGGGATTGCACGGGGTTTGCACGGGGATTGCACGGGGATTGCACGGGGTTTGCATGGGGATTGCACGGGGATTGCACGGGGTTTGCACGGGGATTGCACGGGGTTTGCACGGGGTTTGCACGGGGATTGCACGAGGATTGCACGGGGATTGCACGGGGTTTGCACGGGGATTGCACAAGGGTTGCACGGGGATTGCACGGGGTTTGCACGGGGATTGCACGGGGATTGCACGAGGGCTGCACGGGGATTGCACGGGGATTGCACGGGGTTTGCACGGGGATTGCACGGGGATTGCACGAGGATTGCACAAGGGTTGCATGGGGATTGCACAAGGGTTGCATGGGGATTGCACGAGGATTGCACGAGGATTGCACGAGGATTGCACGGGGTTTGCACGGGGATTGCACGAGGATTGCACGGGGTTTGCACGGGGATTGCACAAGGGTTGCACGGGGATTGCACGGGGATTGCACGGGGATTGCACGGGGTTTGCACGGGGATTGCACGGGGATTGCACGGGGATTGCACAAGGGTTGCATGGGGATTGCACGAGGATTGCACGAGGATTGCACGGGGATTGCACAAGGGCTGCACGAGGATTGCACGGGGTTTGCACGGGGATTGCACGGGGTTTGCACGGGGATTGCACGAGGATTGCACGGGGTTTGCACGGGGATTGCACAAGGGTTGCACGGGGATTGCACGGGGTTTGCACGGGGATTGCACGAGGATTGCACGGGGATTGCACGGGGTTTGCACGGGGATTGCACGGGGATTGCACGGGGATTGCACGGGGATTGCACGGGGTTTGCACGGGGATTGCACGGGGATTGCACGGGGATTGCACGGGGATTGCACGGGGTTTGCACGGGGATTGCACGGGGATTGCACGGGGATTGCACGGGGTTTGCACGGGGATTGCACGGGGATTGCACGGGGATTGCACAAGGGTTGCATGGGGATTGCACGAGGATTGCACGAGGATTGCACGAGGATTGCACGGGGTTTGCACGGGGATTGCACGGGGTTTGCACGGGGATTGCACGAGGATTGCACGGGGTTTGCACGGGGATTGCACAAGGGTTGCACGGGGATTGCACGGGGTTTGCACGGGGATTGCACGAGGATTGCACGGGGATTGCACGGGGTTTGCACGGGGATTGCACGGGGATTGCACGGGGATTGCACGGGGTTTGCACGGGGATTGCACGGGGATTGCACGGGGATTGCACGGGGATTGCACGGGGTTTGCACGGGGATTGCACGGGGATTGCACGGGGTTTGCACGGGGATTGCACGGGGATTGCACGGGGATTGCACGGGGATTGCACGGGGTTTGCACGGGGATTGCACGGGGATTGCACGGGGTTTGCACGGGGATTGCACAAGGGTTGCACGGGGATTGCACGGGGTTTGCACGGGGATTGCACGGGGATTGCACGAGGGCTGCACGGGGATTGCACGAGGATTGCACGGGGATTGCACGGGGATTGCACGGGGTTTGCACAAGGGTTGCACGAGGATTGCACGGGGATTGCACGGGGATTGCACGGGGATTGCACGAGGATTGCACAAGGGTTGCACGAGGATTGCACGGGGATTGCATGGGGATTGCACGGGGATTGCACGAGGATTGCACAAGGGTTGCATGGGGATTGCACAAGGGTTGCATGGGGATTGCACGAGGATTGCACGAGGATTGCACGAGGATTGCACGGGGTTTGCACGGGGATTGCACGAGGATTGCACGGGGATTGCACGGGGATTGCACGGGGTTTGCACGGGGATTGCACGGGGATTGCACGGGGATTGCACGGGGTTTGCACGGGGATTGCACGGGGATTGCACGGGGATTGCACGAGGATTGCACGGGGATTGCACGGGGATTGCACAGGGTTTGCACGAGGATTGCACGGGGATTGCACGGGAATTGCACGGGGTTTGCACGGGGATTGCACGGGGTTTGCACGGGGATTGCACAAGGGTTGCACGGGGTTTGCACGGGGATTGCACGGGGATTGCACGGGGTTTGCACGGGGATTGCACAAGGGTTGCACGGGGTTTGCACGGGGATTGCACGAGGATTGCACGGGGTTTGCACAGGGATTGCACGGGGATTGCACGAGGGCTGCACGGGGATTGCACGAGGATTGCACGAGGATTGCACGAGGATTGCACGGGGTTTGCACGGGGATTGCACGAGGATTGCACAAGGGTTGCATGGGGATTGCACGAGGATTGCACGAGGATTGCACAAGGGCTGCACGGGGTTTGCACGGGGATTGCACGGGGATTGCACGGGGATTGCACGGGGATTGCACGGGGTTTGCACGGGGATTGCACGGGGATTGCACGAGGATTGCACAAGGGTTGCATGGGGATTGCACGAGGATTGCACGAGGATTGCACGAGGATTGCACGGGGATTGCACGGGGATTGCACGGGGATTGCACGGGGATTGCACAAGGGTTGCACGGGGATTGCACGGGGTTTGCACGGGGATTGCACAAGGGTTGCATGGGGATTGCACGAGGATTGCACGAGGATTGCACGGGGTTTGCACGGGGATTGCACAAGGGTTGCACGGGGTTTGCACGGGGATTGCACGGGGATTGCACAAGGGTTGCACGGGGTTTGCACGGGGTTTGCACGGGGATTGCACGGGGATTGCACAAGGGTTGCACGGGGATTGCACAGGGATTGCACGGGGATTGCACGGGGATTGCACGGGGTTTGCACGGGGTTTGCACGGGGTTTGCACGGGGATTGCACGGGGTTTGCACGGGGTTTGCACAGGGATTGCACGGGGTTTGCACAGGGATTGCACGGGGATTGCACGGGGTTTGCACGGGGTTTGCACAGGGATTGCACGGGGATTGCACGGGGATTGCACGGGGTTTGCACAGGGATTGCACGGGGTTTGCACGGGGTTTGCACTCACGCCTGGATGGACTCGGTGACGGAGCCGATCTGGTTGACCTTGAGCAGCAGGCAGTTGCAGGCGCCGAGCTCGGCCGCGCGCTGGATGCGTTTGGGGTTCGTCACCGTCAGGTCGTCCCCGACCACCTGGATCCCCACCTGGCCCAGGAAGCGGCGCCAGCCCTCCCAGTCGTCCTGGTCAAACGGGTCCTCGATGGACACCACTGCGGGAAAATAAACCAGTATGGACCAGTACGGACCAGTGTAAACCAGTGCAAACCAGTATGGACCGCTATGGACCAGTATGGACCAGTATGGAGCTGCAGGAACCACCCCAGTCCCCTCCCAGCCCTCCCAGTCGTCCTGGTCAAACGGGTCCTCGATGGACACCACTGCGGGAAAATAAACCAGTATGGACCAGTATGGACCAGTGTAAACCAGTATGGACCGCTATGGACCAGTATGGACCAGTGTAAACCAGTATGGACCGCTATGGAGCAGTACGGACCAGTGTAAACCAGTATAGACCAGTATGGACCGCTATGGACCAGTATGGACCAGTGTAAACCAGTATGGACCAGTGTAAACCGGTGCAGAACCGCGTGGAGCCGTGTGGATCAGTAGGGACCACTATAAACCCCGGTCCGGATCCAGATCGTCCCTGATGGAGCTCTGGAAGAGCCGCCCCAGTGCCCCCAGTGCCCCCCATCCCCCATCGCCCATCCCCCATTGCCCATCCCCCATCGTCCCCCATTGCCCCCCATACCCGGGTAGTCCTTGATGAAGCTCTGGTAGAGCTGCCCCATCCCCCATTGCCCCCCATCCCCCATCACCCCCCATTGCCCCCCATCCCCCCCCATCCCCCATCGCCCCCCATCCCCCTACCCGGGTAGTCCTTGATGAAGCTCTGGTAGAGCTGCCCCAGCTGCTCCCCCGAGATGAGCCGCTTGGGGTCCGGGGGGGATTTGAAGTCCAGGTCGTACTTGCCGTCCCGGCAGAACTCGGAGGCCGCCACGTCCATGCCGATCACCACCTTGTCGGGGTAGCCGGCCTGCCCGATGGCGGCCTTGAGCAGCTCCAGCGCTGCGGGCACGCGTCAGGACCCCGGCGGCCGGCCCCGCGGTGTCGGGGACCCCGGGGACCCCGGCGTCCGGCCCCCGCGGTGTCGGGGACCCCGGGGACCCCGGCGGCCGGCCCCGCGGTGTCGGGGACCCCGGGGACCCCGGCGTCCGGCCCCGCGGTGTCAGGGACCCAGGTGTCCGGGCCCCACATCCCCCCACTGGTGTCCTGCCCCCCATCCCCCACGTCTCCCCCTTTCCACCAAGATCCTTTTCTCTCCCCGCAAAGTGGACCCAGGCGTCCGGGTGCTCCCCCTCCCCCACTCTTAGAGGACCCAGGCGTCCGGGTGCTCCCCCTCCCCCACTCTTAGAGGACCCAGGCGTCCGGGTGCCCCCCCTCCCCCACCCTTAGAGGACCCAGGCGTCCGGGGCCGCTGCCCTTTCTCCAGTTACGGCCACAACCACTAAATCTGGATTTGACCCCGAAACCCGACCCCGGGGTGGGGGAGGGGCTGGAAATAACCCCGAGCCCCCCACCCAAGAGGGGGGATGGGCGGGCAGCAAGGGACCCAGGCATCCGGGGGGTGTCACCAGAAGGACCCAGGTGTCTGGGTTTGTCACTAGAAGGACCCAGGCGTCCGGGGGGGTGTCACTAAAGGGACCCAGATGTCTGGCAGTGTGTCACTAGAGGGACCCAGGCGTCCGGGGGCTGTCACTAGAAGGACCCAGGGGGTGTCACTAAAGGGACCCAGGTGTGCGGGGGTGTCACTAGAGGGACCCAGGCGTCCGGGGGCTGTCACTAGAAGGACCCAGGGGGTGTCACTAAAGGGACCCAGGTGTCCGGGGGGTGTCACTAGAGGGACCCAGGTGTCCGGGGAGGGTGTCACTAAAGGGACCCAGGTGTCCGGGGGTGTCACTAGAGGGACCCAGGCGTCTGGGGGGGGGTGTCACTAAAGGGACCCAGGCATCCGGGGGTGTCACTAGAGGGACCCAGGTGTCCAGGGGGGGGGTGTCACTAAAGGGACCCAGGTGTCCGGGGGTGTCACTAGAGGGACCCAGGTGTCCAGGGGGTGGTGTCACTAAAGGGACCCAGGTGTCCAGGGGTGTCACTAGAGGGACCCAGGTGTCCGGGGGGGGGTGTCACTAAAGGGACCCAGGCGTCCGGGGGGTGTCACCAGAGGGACCCAGGCGTCCGGTACCTTCGTTGTTCTCCAGGATGTTGGGCGCGAAGCCGCCCTCGTCGCCCACGTTGGTGGCGTCCTTGCCGTACTTGGCCTTGATGACGCCCTTGAGGCTGTGGTAGACCTCGGCGCCGATGCGCATGGCGTCGCGGAACGAGGACGCGCCCACCGGCAGCACCATGAACTCCTGCATCGCCAGCTTGTTCCCCGCGTGCGAGCCCCCGTTGATCACGTTGAAGGCCTGGACGGGGGACCCAGGAGTTCGGGACACCCCAAAGACCCAGTGACCCCCCCCAAGACCCAACTGGAGCCCCTAGAGACCCAGCGACACCCCCAAAACCCAACAAACCCAGCAAAACCCAACTGAGAACCCCCCAAAGATCCAACTGGGTCCCTAAAGACCCACCTGGATCCCCAAGACCCAACTGGGCCCCCCCAAGACCAAACAACCCCCCAAGACCCAGTGACCACCCCAATGACCCAACTGAGACCCCCCAAAGCCAATGGGATGCCCCAAAACCCAACTGAGACCCCCCCAAAGACCCAAAACCCAATGGGATGCCCCAAAACCCAACGGGGTCCCTAAAGACCCAACTGGGCCCCCCAAGACCCCAAAGACCCAACCAAGACCCCCAAAACCCAATGGGGATCCTAAAGACCCAACTGGGCCCCCCAAGACCCAACCAAGACCCCAAAGACCCAACCAAGACCCCCCAAAACCCAATGGGATGCCCCAAAACCCAACGGGGATCCTAAAGACCCAATGGGGCCCCCCAAGACCCAACCAAGACCCCAAAGACCCAACCAAGACCCCCCAAAACCCAATGGGATGCCCCAAAACCCAATGGGGATCCTAAAGACCCAATGGAGCTCCCCGAAGACCCAACCAAGATGCCCCAAAACCCAATGGGGATCCTAAAGACCCAATGGGGCCCCCCAAGACCCAACCAAGACCCCAAAGACCCAACCAAGACCCCCCAAAACCCAATGGGATGCCCCAAAACCCAACAGGGATCCTAAAGACCCAACTGGGCCCCCCAAAGACCCAACCAAGACCCCAAAGACCCAACCAAGACCCCAAAGACCCAACCAAGACCCCCCAAAACCCAATGGGATGCCCCAAAACCCAATGGGGATCCTAAAGACCCAACTGGGCCCTCCAAGACCCAACCAAGACCCCAAAGACCCAACCAAGACCCCCCAAAACCCAATGGGATGCCCCAGAACCCAACCGAGACTCCCCCAAGAGCCCAAACCCCACGGGCCCCCAGCACCACGGCGGGTACCGGCACGGGCAGGATGAGCTCGGCGTTGCCGGCGAGGTCCGCGATGTGCCGGTACAGGGGGACGCCCTTCTCGGCCGCGCCCGCCTTGCAAACGGCCAATGAGACGCCCAGGATGGCGTTCGCCCCGAACTTGGCTGCGGGGGAGGGGGGAGGGGTGAGTTAGGGGGACCCAGGTGTCCCGGAGGGACCCAGGCGTCCGGGAGGGACCCAGGCGTCTGGGAGGGACCCAGGCGTCCCAGGAGGGACCCAGGTGTTGTGGAGGGACCCAGGTGTCCCGGAGGGACCCAGGCGTCCGGGAGGGACCCAGGTGTTGTGGAGGGACCCAGGTGTCCCGGGAGGGACCCAGGCGTCCGGGAGGGACCCAGGCGTCCGGGGGCTCACATTTGTTCTCGGTGCCGTCCAGGTCGATCATGAGCTTGTCGATCTTCTCCTGCTCCACCACGCTGATTTTCTATGGGGACACGGGTCAGAGGTCAGAGGTCAGGGGTCAGCCCCACGGCCGCCCCCCGCCCCGCCCCCACACGCACCTTCTCCAGCAGCGCGGGGGCCGATGGTCTTGTTGATGTGCTCAACGGCCTTGAGGACGCCTGGGGGAGGGGCGACCTTTGACCTCGGGGCACGCCCCACCCCCCAGCAGGGGACGGACTTGGGGGGCTCTTGGGATTTGGGGGTTGGGGGGTCTTGAGGTGCCCAGTTGGGTCTTGGGGGACCCAGTTGGGTTTTGGGGGTCATCGGGTCATTGGAGGTTGTTGGGTCTTGGGGGGTCCTGGGGGGAACCGGTTGTGCCCAGGGGCTCGTGGGGTGGTTGTTGGGGTGTGGGGTGGCTGTTGGGATGGTTGTCGGGGTGGTTGTTGGGGTGTGGGGTGGTTGTCGGGGTGTGGGGTGGTTGTTGGGGTCTGGGGTGGTTGTCAGGGTGTGGGGTGGTTGTTGGGGTGTGGTTGGTTGTTGGGGTGGTTGTTGGGGTGTGGGTGGTTGTCAGGGTGTGGGGTGGTTGTTGGGGTGGTTGTCAGGGTGTGGGGTGGTTGTTGGGGTGTGGGTGGTTGTCGGGGTGGTTGTTGGGGTGTGGGTGGTTATCAGGGTGTGGGGTGGCTGTTGGGGTGGTTGTTGGGGTGTGGGGTGGTTGTCAGGGTGTGGGGTGGCTGTCGGAGTATGGGGTGGTTGTTGGGGTGGCTGCTGGGGTGTGGGGTGGCTGTTGGGGTGGTTGTCGGGGTGTGGGGTGGTTGTTGGGGTGTGGGGTGGCTGTTGGGGTGGTGGTTGAGGTGGTTGTTGGGGTGTGGGTGGTTGTCGGGGTGTGGGGTGGTTGTTGGGGTGGTTGTTGGGGTGTGGGTGGTTGTCGGGGTGTGGAGTGGCTGTTGGGGTTGTTGTCGGGGTGTGGGTGGTGGTTGGGGTGTGCGGTGGTTGTTGGGGTGGTTGTCGGGGTGTGGGGTGGCTGTTGGGGTGTGGGTGGTTGTCGGGGTGTGGGTGGTGGTTGGGGTGTGGGTGGCTGTCGGGGTGTGCGGTGGTTGTTGGGGTGGTGGTTGGGGTGTGGGTGGTTGTCGGGGTGTGGGTGGTTGTTGGGGTGGTGGTTGGGGTGTGGGTGGTTGTCGGGGTGTGGGGTGGCTGTTGGGGTGTGGGGTGGCTGTTGGGGTGTGGGGTGGTGGTTGGGGTGGTTGTTGGGGTGTGGGGTGGCTGTTGGGATGGTTGTCGGGGTGGTTGTTGGGGTGTGGGGTGGTTGTCGGGGTGTGGGGTGGTTGTTGGGATGGTTGTTGGGGTCTGGGGTGGTTGTCAGGGTGTGGGGTGGTTGTCGGGGTGGTTGTTGGGGTGTGGGTGGTTGTCGGGGTGTGGGGTGGCTGTCGGAGTATGGGGTGGTTGGTTGTTGGGGTGGTTGTTGGGGTGTGGGGTGGTTGTTGGGGTGTGGGGTGGTTGTTGAGGTGGTTGTTGGGGTGTGGGTGGTTGTCAGGATGTGGAGTGGCTGTTGGGGTGTGTGGTGGTTGTTGGGGTGGTGGTTGGGGTGTGGGTGGCTGTCGGGGTGTGCGGTGGCTGTTGGGGTTGTTGTTGGGGTGTGGGTGGTGGTTGGGGTGTGAGTGGCTGTCGGGGTGTGGGTGGTTGTCGGGGTGTGCGGTGGCTGTTGGGGTTGTTGTTGGGGTGTGGGTGGTGGTTGGGGTGTGAGTGGCTGTCGGGGTGTGGGTGGTTGTCGGGGTGTGCGGTGGCTGTTGGGGTTGTTGTTGGGGTGTGGGTGGTGGTTGGGGTGTGGGTGGCTGTCGGGGTGTGGGTGGTTGTCGGGGTGTGCGGTGGCTGTTGGGGTTGTTGTTGGGGTGTGGGTGGCTGTCGGGGTGTCCCCCGCGTCCCCCGCTCCCACCTTTGCCCAGGTAGCGGCTCTTGTCCCCGTCCCGCAGCTCCAGGGCCTCGTGGATCCCGGTGGAGGCGCCGCTGGGGACGGCGGCTCGAAACCGCCCTGGGGGGGGAGACCCCCGCGTGGGACCCGCGACCCCTCGTGTCCCCCGTCCCCCGTGTCCCCCTGTGCCCCCCATGGCCTCTTGTGGCCCCCCATGTCCCCCCCGTGCCCCCCCATGGCCTCTTGTGGCCCCCCCGTGTCCCCTCAGGACCCCCATGTCCCCCCACGTCCCCCTGGGACCCGACAGTCCCCTATGTCCCCCCATGTCCCCAACACCCACCACAACCTCCACGCTCCCCACATCCCCCCATGTCCTCTTGTGTCCCCCCACGTCCTCTCGTGTCCCCCCATGTCCCCGTGTCCCTGACACCCACCACAACCTCCACGCCCCCCCCCACATCCCCCCGTGTCCCCAACGTCCCCCGTGCTCCCCACGTCCCCCAATGTCCCCTCCACGTCCCCAACACCCACTAAAACCTCCAAGTCCCCCCGTGTCCCCATGTCCCCCATCCCCGTCCCCCCCCATCCCCCCCGTGTCTCCCTGACCCCATCCCCCCCGTGTCCCCCGTGTCCCCATCCCCCGTGTCCCCCCCGTCCCTGTCCCCCGTGTCCCCCATCCCCATCCCCTCCATCTCCCCCATGTCTCCCTGTCCCCATCCCCCGTGTCCCCCCATCCCCATCCCCCCCGTGTCCCCTGTCCCCCCGTGTCCCCCATCCCTGTCCCCCCCATCCCCCCCATGTCTCCCTGTCCCCATCCCCCGTGTCCCCCGTGTCCCCCCCGTGCCCCGTGTCTCCCTGTCCCCATCCCCCCCGTCCCCCCCGTGTCCCCATCCCCCGTGTCCCCCCATCCCCATCCCCCCCGTGTCCCCCGTCCCCCCGTGTCCCCCGTGTCTCCCTGTCCCCATCCCCCCCGTGTCCCCCGTCCCCCCGTGTCCCCCGTGTCTCCCTGTCCCCATCCCCCCCGTGTCCCCCGTCCCCCCGTGTCCCCCGTGTCTCCCTGTCCCCATCCCCCCCGTGTCCCCCGTCCCCCCGTGTCCCCCGTGTCTCCCTGTCCCCATCCCCCCCGTGTCCCCCGTGCCGTGTCCCACCCTTGGCCGTGTGCAGATCCACCTCCACCGTGGGGTTTCCCCGCGAGTCCAGGATCTCCCGGGCCACGATTTTCTGGATGGACATGGCTGCGGGGGAGGGGCGGCGGTCAGGGGGACCCAGGCGTCCGGCTGAGCCCCCCCCGCCCCCCGACAGGGGACCCAGGTGTCCGGGGAACAACCCCCTCCCCCCGGCTGCTTCCCAACACGGGGACCCAGGCGTCCGGGTGACCCTGATGTGACCCCACACCCCTCCCATGCCACAGGGGACCCAGGCGTCCGGGTGACCCCCGGTTGGCCCCAGAGAATCCCCCGCTCTCCCCTAAGGGGACCCAGGCGTCCGGGAGAACCCAGGCGTCCGGGAGATGACCCTGTGCCAAAAAGGGGACCCAGGCGTCCGGGAGGGGACCCAGGCGCCCGGGGGAGACCCAAGTGTCCAGGAGGGGACCCAGGTGTCCGGGAGGGGACCCAGGCGTCCGGGAGGGGACCCAGGCGTCCGGGCACTGCTCACTTGCGCTGGTTCCGCTGGGTCCTGCCCCCTGGAGGGTCCCCAGGGGCTATTTATGCCCAAGCCCCCCCAGCCCCCCCCTCCCCCCCAAGGGACCGGGGACAAGTTCGGGACCCAGGCGTCCGGCGGGGGGAGGGGACACCGCGGGGGACCCAGGCGTCCGGGCCGGGTGGCACTTGCCGATGGTCCCTGTGCGTCCCCTCCCCCCTCCCCGGGGTTATTTTTAGCCCCCCCAAAAGGTCTCGAGGAAAGGACACGGTAACACGAGACCCTCCCCCCCCCCCCCGAACTCCTGGGTCCCCCCCGGACTCCTGGGTCCCCGGCAGACGCCCGGATGCCTGGGTCCTCCGTCTTTGGGGGGAATCTCCCGGACGCCTGGGTCCCCTTTTTGAGTATGACGGGGGTCTCCCGGACGCCTGGGTTCGCTTTCGGGGGTCTCCCGGACGCCTGGGTCCCTTTGGGTGGCGCTCGCAGCGCCCCCTGGCGGCTCCGCAGGGGCAGCACCGGCCGCGCGCCCCGCGGGGGGGGGGTGGGGGGGGGGAATGGGCCCGGTGGCCCCACGGTGGGGGAGGGGCGGCGGCTCTGACCACTTCCCGGGGAAGTTCCCGCCGGGGGGGCGGGGCCCGGACGCCTGGGTCCCTCGGTCGGGGAGGGGGGGAGGGGCAGCGCTGGTAACCCCCCGAACCCCCCCCCCCCCCGTGGTTCTGGGGGTCGCGTCCGCCCCCCCCCTCCCTCCCCCCGCTACCCACAATGCAGCGGGGTGCGGGAAAGAATGGCTGGGGGAGGGGCCGAACTCCTGGGTCCTTCCTGAGGCCCTCCCGAACTCCTGGGTCCCCTCCCGAACTCCTGGGTCCCCTCCCGAACTCCTGGGTCCCTCCCGAACTCCTGGGTCCCTCCCGAACTCCTGGATTCTCCCCCCCCACCCCCGCCCCGGGGCAGGAAGTGAAACCGCCGCCCCTCCCCCCCCCGTCCCGGAAAGTCCCGGCCGGGGCTGAGTCAAAGCCGCGAGACAGGGGAGGGGGATGGGCGCGGGGGGAGGGGCCGTGCACGAGGAGGGGTCTTTGCACGGGGGGGGGGGTCCCCCGCCCCTCCCGCCCCTCTTTGGGGCGCACGCGGCCCGTTGCCCGGGGTGGGGGAGGGGTCGGGGTGCAGCGCGGGGGGGGAGGGGCCACACCCTGATGTAGGGGGGGGTGTCACAATAACGGGGGGACAAGAGGGGGGGGGGTCGCCCCATCTCCCCATCCCCCCGATCGCCGTTATCGGGCGCGCGCACCGGCGGAAAGGGGCGTGTCCTCCGCCGGACCCGCCCCCCTCAGGCCCCGCCCCCCTCGAGCCCCGCCCCCCCGCGCCGCTATGAAAAGCCGCCGCCTCGCGCCGCCGCCCGGCCCGACCTCGCGCCGCCGCTCCCGCCCCGCCCGCGCACGCGCCGCGGAGGCCACGCCCCCCCTCCTCCTCCTCTGCTCCGCCTCCCCTCGGGCCACGCCCCCTCCCCCCGCCCGGCCCCGCCCCCCCGCGCTCCCGTTCCCGCCGGCGCCATGAGCGGGTGGGCGCCGTACGTGGAGACGCTGCTGGCGGACGGCACGTGCCAGGACGCCGCGATCGTGGGGTATCGCGACACGCCCGCGGTCTGGGCCGCGGCCCCGGGGAAGACGTTCGCCAACATCACGGTGAGAAACGGGGACGGCACGGGGCTGGGGGGGGGAAGGCGTTTCCCGCCTTCCACGGAGGGGACCCAGGCGTTCGGGAGGGGGCGGGGCCTCAGGCATCACCCCCCCCCCCCGCGGCGATGGGCACCGCGGAGGGACAAAAAAGGCAGAAAAACGCGAAAGTTGCCAGCGTGGCCCGGCCCCCCCCGCCCTTGGGGAGAGGGAGGGACCCAGGAGTTCCGGGAGGGACCCAGGAGTTCGGGGCGGGGGGGGGGACACGGGACGGGACGGGATGGGACTCAGGAGTTTAGGGGGGACCCAGGAGTTCCGGGAGGGACCCAGGAGTTCGTGGCGGGGGGGGGGGACGGGATGGGACCCAGGCGTCCGGGAGGGACCCAGGAGTTCGGGGGTGGGGGGGACGGGGGACGGGATGGGACTCAGGAGTTCAGGGGGGACCCAGGCGTCCGGGAAGGGTTCCCCTTCCCCCCATCCAAAATCTGTTTGCCCACATCCCCCCCCTTTTAAGAGGGTTCCCTCCCGAACTCCTGGGTCCCTCCCGAACTCCTGGGTCCCCTGAAAAGGAGGGGGAGGGGAGGGGTCCCTAAAAACCCCAAAAAAAATGCGCGGAATGTGGCCACTTCCCGGTGGGGGAGGGGCGGCCGGGGCTTCCTGTGGGGGAGGGGCGGCGCGCGCGCATCCCCCCCCCCCCCCCCCCCCCCCGTCCCCGGACGCCTGGGTCCCCCCGCGGAAATCGGGGTGGGGGGAGAGGAAGTTGTGGGGGGGCCCATGTTAGGGGGGAGGGACCCCGGATGCCTGGGTCCCTCCCGAACGCCTGGGTCCCGTCCCTGAACGCCTGGGGCCCTTATAAGGTCATAAGATGGATGGGAGAGTCAGGGGGAGGGGGATGGGGGTTATTGCCCGGATGCCTGGGTCCCTTCTGGGGTCATGGGGGGGGTCCCCTCCCGAACTCCGGGGTCCCCTCTTGAACTCCTGGGTCCATCCTGAAGTCTTGAGTCCCTCCCCGAACTCCTGGGTCCCCTCCCCGAACTCCTGGGTCCCCTCCCCGGACTCCTGGGTCCCCTCTTGAACTCCTGGGTTCATCCTGAAGTCTCGAGTCCCTCCCCGAACTCCGGGATCCCCTCCCGAACACCTGGGTCCCCTCCCGAACGCCTGGGTCCATCCTGAACTCTGGGGTCCCCTCCCCGATCTCCTGGGTCCCTCCCCGATCTCCTGGGTCCCTCCCCGATCTCCTGGGTCCCTCCCCGAACTCCTGGGTCCCTCCTGAACACCTGGGTCCCCTCCCCGAACTCCTGGGTCCCTCCTGAAGTCTCGAGTCCCTCCCCAAACTCTGGGGTCCCTCCCGAACGCCTGGGTCCCTCATGTTCTATGTGTGTGTGGGGGGTGCAATTCCTCCTCCATCCCGCGCGTCTGTTTGGGGTTGGGGGCTGGGGTGCCCCCTGCCCCGACCCCCCTGACCCCGCCCCGTCCCCCCTGGCGCCCCTTGACCCACCCCCTGACCCGCCCCCCCCGGCGCCCCCTGACCCGCCCCCCGCGGCGCCCCCTGACTCACAACCCCTAGTACCCCCCCTGCCCCGCACCCCCCAGTGCCCCCTGACCCACGCCCCCAGCACCCTCTGACCTGATCCCCCCCTGCACCCCCTGCCCCCCCAGCACCCCCTGACCCACCCCCCCCGGCGCCCCCTGCCCCGCACCCCCCAGTACCCCCCCAGCACCCCCTGACCCACCCCCCCCGGCGCCCCCTGCCCCGCACCCCCAGTACCCCCCCAGCACCCCCCACCCCGGTGCCCCCTGCCCTGCCGCCCCCGACATCCCCTGACCTGCGCCCCTGCCCCCCCCCCCCGGTGCCCCTGCCCCGCCCCCCCGCACCCCTGACGCGCCCCCCGCCCCGTGCCCCCCCCCCGGCACCCCCTGCCCCGCCCCCCCGGCGCCCCCCCCGCCCCTGACGCCCCCCGCGTGCGCAGGCGGCGGAGGTGGCGGCGCTGGTGGGCCCCGAGCGGGCGCCGCTGCTGGTGCAGGGGCTGACGCTGGGCGGGCTGCGCTGCTCCGTGATCCGCGACTCGCTGCTGGTGGAGGGCGAGCACAGCATGGACCTGCGCAGCAAGAGCGCGCCGGGGGCGCCCACCTTCAACATCACCGCCACCATCACCAACAAGAGTGAGTGCCCCATGGACCCCCCCCATGGGACCCCCCCATGGACCCCCTGACCCCCCTGAACCCCCATAGACACCCCCTGACCCCCACCTTCAACATCACCGCCACCATCACCAACAAGAGTGAGTGCCCCCCATAGACCCCCATAGACACCCCCTGACCCCCACCTTCAACATCACCGCCACCATCACCAACAAAGAGTGAGTGCCCCATGGACCCCCCCATGGACCCCCCCATGGACCCCCTGACCCCCCATAACCCCCATAGACACCCCATAACCCCCATAGACAACCCCATAACCTCCCTGACCCCCACCTTCAACATCACCGCCACCATCACCAACAAGAGTGAGTCATGGACCCCCCCATGGACCCCCCTGACCCCCCATAGACACCCCCTGACCCCCACCTTCAACATCACGGCCACCATCACCAACAAGAGTGAGTCATGGACCCCCATAGACACCCCCTGAACCCCCATAGACACCCCTGAACCCCCATGGACCCCCTGACCCCCCACCTTCAACATCACCGCCACCCATCACCAACAAGAGTGAGTGCCCCCCATAGACACCACGTAACCCCCCTGACCCCCCATAGAGCCCCTGAACCCCCATAGACCCCCTATAGACCCCCCCATAACCCCCTCAACCCCCACAACCCCACCGTTATCACGGCCGCCATCACCAACAAGAGGGAGTGACCCCCCCCGGCACCTTCACCAGAGTCACCCAGTGGGGACCCAACCCCCATGACCCCCCTGTTCCCCTCCCCCAGGGCCCCTCTGTCTGCCTCTCCAGGGGTCACCTGAGGTCACCCCCCTCCCCCACCCTGACCCCCCACCCTGACCCCGCCCCTCCCCCACCCTAACCCACCCCTCCCCCGCAGCCATCGTGCTGGTGATGGGCAAGGAGGGGGGTACCCCATCCCCGCCCCTCCCCCACCCTGACCCGCCCCTCCCCCGCAGCCATCGTGCTGGTGATGGGCAAGGAGGGCGTCCACGGCGGCGTGGTCAACAAGAAATGCTACGACATGGCCGCCCACCTGCGGCGCTCCCAGTACTGAGGGACCGGGATCCCCCGGGATCCACTGGGGACCACGGGACCCCCCGGGACCCCCGGGACCAGCAGGAGCCTCCAGGGACCACCAGGACCTGCCCCTCCCCCCCCCCCCGCTGCCGGCAGCAAAATAAACGAACAGCCTGTGGGGAGAGAATGTGTGGGGCTGGTGGGGGGCTGGTGGGGGGGCTGGGACGGGTGGGGCTGGTGGGGGGCTGGTGGGGGGCTGGGACGTGGGGGGCTGGGATGGGGCTGGCGTGGGGCTGGGACGGGGCTGTGGGGCTGATGTGGGGAGAGAGCGTGGGGCTGGGATGTGTGGGGCTGGGACATGTGGGGCTGATATGGGGTGAGAATATGGGGCTGGGTTGTGGGGCTGGGACATGTGGGGCTCATGTGAGGCTGGGATGGGGCTGTGGGGCTGGGACGTGTGGGGCTCATGTGGGGCTGGGACGGGGCTGTGGGGCTGATGTGGGGCTGGGATGGAGCTGTTGGTCTGGGATGTGGGGCGAGATGTGGGGCTGGGGCAGAGCTGTGGGCTGAGATGCGTGGGGTGGGTTGTGGGGCTGGGCGGGGGATGTGGGGCAGAGCTGTGGGGCTGAGATGCGTGGGGTGGGATGTGGGGCTGGGTGGGGGATGTGGGGCTGAGATGTGTGGGGTGGGATGTGGGGGCAGAGCTGTGGCGCTTGCTGGGGACGCGTGGGGCAGGGCTGGGGCTGTGGGGTGTGTCCCCCGACTCCCGGACGCCTGGGTCCCTCCCGGACGCCTGGGTCCAAGGTCTGCGCCACACCCGGGGGTCAGAGGTCGCCGTGGGGCAGCAGCCACGTCACCCCCTGCACCCTCCACCCCAGCCCCACGGGTGGAGGGGGCGGGGCCACGTGTGGCAGAGCGGGCGTGGGGGCGGGGCCGTGGGGCGGAAGCGGCTCCGGCTCCTTCAGCCCTTTTAAGGGCAACGGCTGCGGCGCGTCCCTCCCCCCGCCCTGAGTCACAGCCCGGACGCCTGGGTCCCTGGCGCAGAGGGGCCGGACGAGCCCACGGCGGGAACCGCGGTGTGGGTGGATGGGGGACCCAGGCGTTCGAGCCCCATAAGTGCCCCCAGTGCCCCGCTATGGGGGGTGGGTGTGGGGCAGTTATGGGGCGGCTGTTCCATCCCCTCCCCCCGGTCCGTCTGGGGTCCCTGACCCCCGGTGACCCCCAGTTCGTCTCCCCGCACCCACCGGCCCCGGCGGTGCCCGGGAGGGGCGGAGCCTCAGCAAAGCCCGCCCACCGTGTAGCCAATTCCCCGCCGCCTGCCCTTCCCGCCTAAACACCCTCCGCCAATGAGCGGCGCGACGTCGTCAGCGCCGGGACCGCGCCCACTCTGCTGGGGACACGCCCAC
>JAVLUU010000487.1:0-138080 GCA_032206185.1 Columba guinea | reverse complement strand
ATTTTGGGCGCGTTTCGATATATTTTGGGGTGTTTTTTGGTGCTTCAACATGTCAACATGTGGGGGGGGGTGGCTAAAAATATAAGGACACGTGGTTCACCCCAAAAATAGCCCCCCGGGGGGGGGGGGGGGGGGTGGGGGATGGGGGGGGGTGTGGCATCGGGGGGGGGGGGACGTGGCGGGTGTCACCCTCAAACAGGCTGGGGGGGGTCACCCCGGTGTCCCCTCCCCCCCGCTGTGTGGGTGTTATTGGGGGGGGGAGGGGCGGGATCGGGCCCCTCCCGGGGCCTCGGGGCTCTGAGTCACCCCCCCCCCCCCCGCCCATCCCCCCCCCCCCCGCGGCCCTCTCCCAGTTCCCTGAGTCACAAACCAGTTTGGCCGGGACCCCGCGGTGCTGCTGGTTAGTGCTGGTTAGTGCTGGTTACTGGTGGTCACTGGTGGTGCCTGCTGGTTATTGGTTGTTACTGCGGGTTATTGGTGGTGCCTGCTGGTTATTGGTGGTTACTGTGGGTTATTGGTGGTGCTACTGGTTACTGTGGGTTATTGGTGGTGCCTACTGGTGCCCTGCTGGTTATTGGTGGTGCCTGCTGGTTATTGGTGGTGCCTGCTGGTTATTGGTGGTTACTGCTAGTTAGTGCTGGTTACAGCGGGTTATTGGTTGTGCCTGGTGGTGCCTGCTGGTTATTGGTGGTTATTGGTAGTGCCTGCTGGTTATTGGTGGTGCCTGCTGGTTATTGGTTGTTACTGTGGGTTATTCGTGGTGCCTACTGGTGCCTGCTGGTTATTGGTGGTGCCTGCTGGTTACTGCGGGTTATTGGTGGTGCCTGGTGGTTACTGTGGTTTATTGGTGGTGCCTGCTGGTTATTGGTGGTTATTGGTGGTGCCTGCTGGTTATTGGTGGTTATTGGTGGTGCCTGCTGGTTACTGTGGGTTATTGGTGGTGCCTGGTGGTTACTGGTGGTGCCTGCTGGTTACTGTGGGTTATTGGTGGTGCCTACTGGTTACTGTGGGTTATTGGTGGTGCCTACTGGTTACTGCTGGTTATTGGTGGTGCCTGCTGGTTATTGGTGGTGCCTGCTGGTTATTGGTGGTTACTGCTGGTTAGTGCTGGTTACAGCGGGTTATTGGTTGTGCCTGGTGGTGCCAGCTGGTTATTGGTGGTTATTGGTAGTGCCTGCTGGTTATTGGTGGTGCCTGCTGGTTATTGGTTGTTACTGTGGTTATTGGTGGTGCCTACTGGTGCCTGTGGGTTATTGGTGGTGCCTGCGGGTTATTGGTGGTGCCTGCGGGTTATTGGTGGTGCCTGCGGGTTATTGGTGGTGCCTGCTGGTTACTGCGGGTTATGGTGGTGCCTGCTGGTTACTGTGGGTTATTGGTGGTGCCTGCTGGTTACTGTGGGTTATTGGTGGTGCCTGCTGGTTACTGTGGGTTACTGGTGGTGCCTGCTGGTTACTGGTGGTGCCTGCTGGTTACTGGTGGTGCCTGCTGGTTATTGGTGGTGCCTGCTGTTACTGTGGGTTATTGGTGGTGCCTGCGGGTTACTGGTGGTTACTGCTGGTTATTGGTGGTGCCTGCTGGTTATTGGTGGTTATTGGTGGTGCCTGCTGGTTACTGTGGGTTATTGGTGGTGCCTGCTGGTTACTGGTGGTGCCTGCTGGTTACTGGTGGTGCCTGCTGGTTATTGGTGGTGCCTGCTGGTTACTGCGGGTTATTGGTGGTGCCTGCGGGTTACTGGTGGTTACTGCTGGTCACTGGTGGTCCCAGCTGGATTCCAATGATGCCAAATGGTTCCTGGTGGTCCCAGGTGGTTCCTGATGGTGCCAAATGGTCCCAGGTCATCCCAGGTGGTTCCTGATGGTCCCAGGTGACTCCAGGTGGTTCTGATGGTGCCAAATGGTCCCAGGTGACTCCAGGTGGTTCCTGATGGTGCCAAATGGTCCCAGGTGGTTCCTGGTGGTTCCTGATGGTGACAAATCATTCATGATAGTGCCAAATGGTTCCAGGTGGATCCAGGTGGTGCCAAATGGTTCCTGATGGTCCCAAGTGGTCCCAGGTGGTTCATGGTGGTCCCAAATGGTCCCAGGTGGTCCCAGGTGGTTCTGCGGCCGCCAGTGACACCCCCAGGATGGGGGACACGTGGGGACGGGGACATGGGGGGGCAGATCAGGTGTCTCCCCCCAACCCCAACACATCCTGGGGGTCCCTGAGGCAGGAGATGGCACCGACCCCTTGAGGACAATGTCCCAACATCGCTTGGGTCTCCTTGAGGATGGAGATGCCCACCAACCCCTTGGGGACAATGTCCCAATGTCTCTTGATGCTCCTCGGCTGGTAGAAAAGGCTGAAAACCCCCAAATTCCCCCCAAAAAATCCCCTCCTGTGTCATTCTCACCCCTTGGGTGACACTGGGAGACGTGGGTGAAGGACACGTGATGTGAGACCCTTTTTTTGGATAACAAAGGCTTTGGGGACATCGTGGTTGGACATTGAGGGTTTGGGGACATTGTGGTTGGTTATCAAGGGCTTTGGGGGACATCGTGGTTGGACACTGAGGGTTTGTGGACATCATGGTTGGTCATCAAGGTCTTTGGGGACATTGTGGTTGGACGTTGAGGGTTTGGGGACATTGTGGTTGGTCATCAAGGGCTTTGGAGACATCGTGGTTGGATGTCGAGGGCTTTGGGGACATTGGGGTTGGTTATCAGGGTCTTTGGGGACATCGTGGGTTGGATGTTGAGGGTTTGGGGACATTGTGGTTGGTCATCAAGGGCTTTGGGGACATCGTGGTTGGATGTTGAGGGTTTGGGGACATTATGTTGGACATCAAGGGCTTTGGGGACATCATGGTTGGACATCAAAGGCTTTGGGGACATTGTGGTTGGTTATCAGGGTCTTTGGGGACATCGTGGTTGGATGTTGAGGGTTTGGGGACATTATGTTGGACATCAAGGGCTTTGGGGACATCATGGTTGGACATCAAAGGCTTTGGGGACATTGTGGTTGGTTATCAGGGTCTTTGGGGACATCGTGGTTGGATGTTGAGGGTTTGGGGACATTGTGGTTGGACATCGAGGGCTTTGGGGACATTGTGGTTGGACATCAAAGGCTTTGGGGACATCGTGGTTGGTTATCAGGGTCTTTGGGGACATCGTGGTTGGATGTTGAGGGTTTGGGGACATTGTGTTGGACACTGAGGGTTTGGGGACATTGTGGTTGGACATCAAGGGTTTGGGGACATTGTGGTTGGACGTTGAGGGTTTGGGGACATTGTGGGTTGGTCATCAAGGGTTTGGGGACATTGTGGTTGGACATTGAGGGTTTGGGGACATCATGGTTGGTCATCAAGGGCTTTGGGGACATCGTGGGTTGGGCGTCGAGGCTTTGGGGGACATTGTGGTTGGACATCAAGGGTTTGGGGACATCATGGTTGGACATAAAGGTCTTGGGGTCATTGTGGTTGGATGCTGAGGCTTTGGGGACATCGTGGTTGGTCATCAAGGGCTTTGGGGACATCGTGGTTGGACGTCGAGGGCTTTGGGGACATCGTGATTGGTTATCAGGGTCTTTGGGGACATCGTGGTTGGATGTCGAGGGTTTGGGGACATTGTGGTTGGACATCAAGGGTTTGGGGACACCATGGTTGGACATAAAGGTCTTTGGGGTCATTGTGGTTGGATGCTGAGGCTTTGGGGACATCGTGGTTGGTCATCAAGGGCTTTGGGGACATCGTGGTTGGACGTCGAGGGCTTTGGGGACATCGTGATTGGTTATCAGGGTCTTTGGGGACATCGTGGTTGGATGTCGAGGCTTTGGGACATTGTGGTTGGACATCAAGGGTTTGGGGACATCGTGGTTGGTTATCAGGGTCTTTGGGGACATTGTGGTTGGATGTTGAGGGCTTGGGGACATCATGGTTGGTCATCAAAGTCTTTGGGGTCATTGTGGTTGGGTGTTGAGAGTTTGGGGACTTTGTGGTTGGACACTGAGGGTTTGGGGACATCGTGGTTGGTCATCAAGGGTTTTGGGGACCCCAAAAAACCACCCAAAAGGGAGCGGGAGAGGCTGGAGCTTCTCGTGACCGTCGCCGGTGTCCCCAGCAGGGGACACGGTGACACCGGAGCCACCGCCAGCGCCACCGAGTGATGGCAACGGGGATTCCCGGGGCGGATCCAGCCAGGACCAGTCGTCCCAGTAAGGTGAGCAGGGGGAACTGGGGGAGGCCGAGGTGACACCTGCTCGCTCTTCCATGGGGGGTATTTTGGGGTTCCTGGGGGGTATTTTGGGGTCCCTGGGGGTATTTTTGGGCTCTCTAAGGATCATTCTGGGGGTCCCTGGGAGGTCCTGGGATGTATTTTGGTGTCCCTGGGGATTTTTTGGGGTCCCTGGGGGTTATTTTGGGCTCTCTAAGGACTATTTTGGGGTCTCTGGATGTAATTTGGGTGCTCTAAGGGTCATTTTTGGGGTCTCTGGGGAATATTTTGGGGTCTCTAAGGATCATTCTGCGGGTCCCTGGGGTGTATTTAGTGGTTCATGGGGTTATTTTGGGTTCTCTAAGGATCATTTTGGGGTGCCTGGAGGTCCTGGGGGGTATGTTGGGGTCCCTGGGGGGTATGTTGGGGTCCCTGGGGGGTATTTTGGGGGTCTCTAAGGACCATTTTGGGGTCCCTGGGAGGTCTTGGGGGTTATTTTGGGGTCCCTGGGGATATTTTGAGCTCTCTTAGGATCATTTTGGGGTCCCTGGGGGGTATTTTGGGCTCTCTAAAAATCATTTTGGGGTCCCTGGGGTGTATTTTGGGGTCCCTGGGGGGTATTTGGGGGTCTCTAAGAATCATTTTGGGGTCCCTGGGAGGTCTTGGGGCCCCTGGGATGTATTTTTGGGGTCTCTAAGAACCATTTTGGGGCCCCTGGGAGGTCTTGGGGGATATTTTGGGGTCCCTGGGTATATTTTGAGCTCCCTATGGATCATTTTGGGGTCCCTGGGGGGTATTTTGAGCTCCCTATGGATCATTTTGGGGTCCCTGGGGTGTACGTTGGGGTCCCTGGGGGTATTTGGGGCTCTCTAAGGATCATTCTGGGGTCCCTGGGGTGTATTCTGGGGTCCCTAGGGGGTATTTTGGGCTCTCTAAGGATCATTTTGGGGTCCCTGGGGTGTATGTTGGGGTCCCTGGGGGTATTTTGGGCTCTCTAAGGATCATTTTGGGGTCCCTGGGGTGTATGTTGGGGTCCCCTGGGGGTATTTTGGGCTCTCTAAGGATCATTTTGGGGTCCCTGGGGTGTATGTTGGGGTCCGCCTGGGGGGTATTTGGGGCTCTCTAAGGATCATTCTGGGGTCCCTGGGGTGTATGTTGGGGTCCCTGGGGGGTATTTGGGGCTCTCTAAGGATCATTTTGGGGTCCCTGGGTGTATGTTGGGGTCCCTGGGTATATTTTGAGCTCCCTATGGATCATTTTGGGGTTCCTGGGGGGTATTTTGGGCTCCTCTAAGGATTATTTTGGGGTCCCTGGGAGGTCTTGGGGCCCCTGGGATGTATTTTGGGGTCTCTATGGATCATTTTGGGCTCTCTAAGGATCATTTTGGGGTCCCTGGGGTGTATTCTGGGGTCCATGTGGGGTATTTTGGGCTCTCTAAGAATCATTTTGGGGTCCCTGGGAGGTCTTGGGGCCCCTGGGATGTATTTTGGGTCTCTATGAATCATATTGGGCTCTCTAAGGATCATTATGGGGTCCCTGGGGTGTATTCTTGGGTCCCTGGGGGGGTATTTTTGGGGTCTCTAAGAATCATTTTGGGGTCCCTGGGAGGTCTTGGGGGCTATTTTGGGGTCCCTGGGGATATTTTGAGCTCTCTATGGATCATTTTTGGGGACCCTGGGAGGTCTTGGGGCCCCTGGGATGTATTTTGGGCTCTCTAAGGATCATTTTGGGGTCCCTGGGAGGTCCTGGGGTGTATTTTGGGGCCCCTGGGATGTATTTTGGGCTCTCTAAGGATCATTTTGGGGTCCCTGGGAGGTCTTGGGGACCCCTGGGATATATTTTGGGGTCTCTATGGATCATTTTGGGCTCTCTAAGGATCATTATGGGGTCCCTAGGAGGTCTTGGGATGTGTTTTGGCATCACTTGGTCACATCCCATTTCCCACCCCTCACCCCAACACCCCCCTCACCCCCAACACCCCCCCTCACCCCAACACCCCCCCGGGGACGCCCCCGCGCCCCGTTTTCTCACAGATGGAGCAGGAGGAGGAGACGCGGGAGCTGCTGCTCCCCCAGCTGGCAGGGCAGCACGTCCCACGGCATCACCATCGACCAGACGGACGCCGGCGTCTTCGTCCGGCGCGTGCAGCACAACTCGCCGGCCGCCAGGATGGGCGTCGTCAGGGAAGGTGGGGACCTGCGCTGGGGCGAAAAACGGGGATTTTGGGGCTGCTTTCGACACCTTGGCGGCACCTCCGTTGCTTCCTCCTCTTGCTTCTCCTTCTTTCCTCTTCTCCTTTTGCTTTTCCTCCTTTTGCTTCTTTGCCTTCGTTACTCTCTTCTTTTCCTCCCTTTATTTTTTTCTTCGTTTCCCCCCCCGTTTTCGTCTTTTTACTTTTTTCCTTCTATTCTCTCCCCCCCTCCCCCCTCCCTCCCCCCCTTCCTCCCTTCCCTCCTCCCTCGCTCCCTCCCTCCCTCGCTCCCTCCCTCCCTCGCTCCCCCTCCTCCCTCCCCTCCATCCTCCTCTCCCCCCTCCCTCCCTCCCTCCCTCCCTCCCCCCCTCCCTTCCTCCCTCCCCCCCTCCCTTCCTCCCTCCCCCCCTCCCTTCCTCCCTCCCTTCCTCCCTCCCCCCCCTCCCTTCCTCCCTCCCCCCCCTCCCCTTCCTCCCTCCCCCCCTCCCTTCCTCCCTCCCCCCCCTCCCTTCCTCCCTCCCCCCCTCCCTTCCTCCCTCCCCCCCTTCCTCCCTCCCCCCCTCCCTTCCTCCCTCCCTTCCTCCCCTCCCCCCCTCCCTCCCTTCCTCCCCCCCCCCCTTCCTCCCCCCCCCCTTCCTCCCTCCCCCCCCTTCCTCCCTCCCCCCCCTTCCTCCCTCCCCCCCTTCCTCCCTCCCCCCCCTTCCTCCCTCCCCCCCCTTCCTCCCTCCCCCCCCTCCCTTCCTCCCTCCCTCCCTCCCTCCCTCCCTCCCTCCCTCGCTCCCTCCCTCCCTCCCTCCCTCCATTCCTCCCTCCCTCCATTCCTCCCTCCCTCCCTTCCTCCCTCCCTCCCTTCCTCCCTCCCTTCCTCCCTCCCTTCCTCCCTCCCTTCCTCCCTCCCTTCCTCCCTCCCTTCCTCCCTCCCTTCCTCCTCCCTCCCTTCCTCCCTCCCTCCCTCCCTCCCTCCCTCCCTTCCTCCCTCCCTTCCTCCCTCCCTTCCTCCCTCCCTTCCTCCCTCCCTTCCTCCCTCCCCCCCCTTCTCCCCCCCCTTCTCCCCCCCTCCTCCCCCCTCCCTGCCCCCCTCCCTCCTCCTTTCCCCAATTTGTGCCACTTTTTGTGTCCCCCAATTTGTGACCCCCCTTCCCCCCCTGTTTCTGCCCCCTTTCCCCCCATTTGTGCCCCCCATTCCCCCCCATTTGTGCCCCCCATTCCCCCCCATTTCTGCCACTTTCCCCCCCCCATTTCTGCCACTTTCCCCCCCCCCATTTCTGCCACTTCCCCCCCCCCCATTTCTGCCACTTTCCCCCCCATTTCTGCCCCCTTTCCCCCCCATTTCTGCCCCTTTCCCCCCCATTTCTGCCCCCTTTCCCCCCCATTTGTGCCCCCCCTTTCCCCCCCATTTGTGCCCCCCATTCCCCCCCATTTCTGCCACTTTCCCCACCCCATTTCTGCCACTTTCCCCACCCCATTTCTGCCCCTTCCCCCCCCATTTCTGCCCCTTCCCCCCCCATTTCTGACACTTCCCCCCCCCCCCATTTCTGACACCTTCCCCCCCCCCATTTCTGACACCTTCCCCCCCCCCATTTCTCGCCCCATTCCCCCCCCAATTGTGCCCCCTTTCCCCCCCATTTCTGCCCCTCTTCCCCCCCCCCAATTGTGCCCCCCTTTCCCCCCCATTTCTGCCCCTCTTCCCCCCCCCAATTGTGCCCCCTTTCCCCCCATTTCTGCCCCTCTTCCCCCCCCCCAATTGTGCCCCCTTTCCCCCCCATTTCTGCCCCTCTTCCCCCCCCCATTTCTGCCACTTCCCCCCCCCCCCCATTTCTGCCACTTCCCCCCCCCCCCATTTCTGCCACTTCCCCCCCCCCCCCATTTCTGCCCCTTCCCCCCCCCCCATTTCTGCCACCTTCCCCCCCCCCATTTCTGCCACCTTCCCCCCCCCATTTCTGCCACCTTCCCCCCCCCATTTCTGCCACCTTTCCCCCCCCCATTTCTGCCACCTTTCCCCCCCAGTTGTGCCCGCTTTCCTCCCCATTTCTGCCACTTTCGCTCCCCGTTGTTCCCATTTCCCCCCCCATTTGCGCCCCGTTCCCCCCCATTTGCGCCCCGTTCCCCCCCCATTTGCGCCCCGTTCCCCCCCATTTGCGCCCCATTCCCCCCCATTTGCGCCCCGTTTCCCCCCATTTACCCCCCTTTCCCCCCATTTACAGCCCATTCCCCCGCTGTGCCGCAGGTGACCAGATCGTGGGCGCCACCGTGTACTTCGACAACCTGCAGTCCGGGGAGGTGGCGCAGCTGCTCAGCTCCATGGGCCACCACACGCTGGGGCTGCGGCTGCAGCGCAAGGGGGACAGGTCCCCCCTGCCCGGACAGACGTGGGGACACGACGTCTTTGTCCCCAGCAGCCCCGAGGTCGTGCTGGTGAGTGGGGACGCTCCGCTGACGAGCCCTGGGGACGGGACGGGGCCGCCATTTTTGACCCTGAGGTGATTTTGGCGCCATTTTGACCCTGAGGTGATTTGGCGCCATTTTGATCCTGAGGTGATTTTGGCGCCATTTGGACCCTGAGGTGATTTTAGTGACATTTTAACATTGAGGTGATTTTAGCGACATTTTGACATTGAGGTGAATTTAGTGGCATTTTAACATTGAGGTGATTTTGGTGCCATTTTGGCCCTGAGGTGATTTTGGCGCCATTTTGGCCCTGAGGTGATTTTGGCGCCATTTTGGCCCTGAGGTGATTTTGGCGCCATTTTGATCCTGAGGTGATTTTAGCGACATTTAGATATTGAGGTGAATTTAGTGGCATTTTAACATTGAGGTGAATTTAGTGGCATTTTAACATTGAGGTGATTTTAGCGACATTTTAACATTGAGGTGAATTTAGTGACATTTTAACATTGAGGTGAATTTAGTGGCATTTTAACATTGAGGTGATTTTAGCGGACATTTAGATATTGAGGTGAATTTAGTGGCATTTTGACATTGAGGTGATTTTAGCGACATTTTGACATTGAGGTGATTTTGGCGACATTTTGGCCTCGAGGTGATTTTGGCGACATTTTGGCCTCGAGGTGATTTTGGCGCCATTTTGATCCTGAGGTGATTTTGGCGCCATTTTGACCCTGAGGTGATTTTGGCGCCATTTGGACCCTGAGGTGATTTTAGTGACATTTTGACATTGAGGTGATTTTAGCAACATTTAGATATTGAGGTGAATTTAGTGGCATTTTAACACTGAGGTGAATTTAGTGGCATTTTGGCCTTGAGGTGATTTTGGCGCCATTTTGGCCTTGAGGTGATTTGGCGCCATTTTGATCCTGAGGTGATTTTGGCGCCATTTGGACCCTGAGGTGATTTTGGCACCATTTGGACCCTGAGGTGATTTTAGCGACATTTTAACATTGAGGTGAATTTAGTGACATTTTAACATTGAGGTGATTTTAGTGACATTTTGACATTGAGGTGATTTTAGTGACATTTTAACATTGAGGGTGATTTTGGCACCATTTGGACCCTGAGGTGATTTTAGCGACATTTTAACATTGAGGTGATTTTAGCGACATTTTGACATTGAGGTGATTTTAGCGACATTTTGACATTGAGGTGAATTTAGCGACATTTTGACATTGAGGTGAATTTAGCGACATTTTGACATTGAGGTGAATTTAGCGACATTTTGACATTGAGGTGATTTTGGCGCCATTTGGACCCTGAGGTGAATTTAGCGGCATTTTAACATCGAGGTGATTTGGCGCCATTTTGAAGCAGCTTCGTGTTCACTCTCTTTATCAATAATTCCCACATTAGTCACTTTTTATACATTTTCTTTCATTATATGATGAAATTGAGGCTAAACTCCCAAAATTGGTGCCCCTGGGGCTGTCATTTTGTCCCTGAGGTGATTCTGGTGACATTTTGAGGCACTTTGGGGGTCACTCTATTCCCACATTAGTAACTTTTTGTACATTTTCTTCCATTATATCACAAATTTAAGGCTAAAAAACCAAAATTGGTGCCCCTGGTGCTGCCATTTTGACCCTGAGGTGATTCTGGCGCCGTTTTGAGGTGATTCTGGCGCCATTTTGAGGTGATTCTGGCGCCATTTTGAGGTGATTCTGGCGCCATTTTGAGCTCCGGATGATCATTTGTGGTCAATCCAACTCGTGACCCCCCTGTGACTCTATGATGGCGGCGGGAGGACGAAGCCGCGTCTCGTCGCTAATGGCGGTTCTCCCCGTTGGCAGAGCGGCGATGACGAGGAGTACCGGCGCATCTACACGACGAAGATCAAACCGCGGCTCAAGTCGGAGGAGCTGGCGGAGCCCGATGGCGGCGGGACGCAGAGCAGGACCATCACGGTGACGCGGAAGGTGACGGCGTACACCGTGGACGTCACCGCGCAGGACGGCTGCCAAGACGCCGACGTCCTCGGCCCCGAGTTCCGAATCCGCCTCCCGAGCCGCGACGTCGCCCACGGGACGACTGGGGGAGAATCGGCGACAAGCGTCATCAAGATGGCGCCAGGGGAGGCTCCTCCCGGGCCTACGGTTGGATCTTCTACCCAAAAGTTGGACGTCAAGCCCGGGATCGGCGTCTCGGGCGTCGAGATGAGGACTCGGGTCCCTCAGCCGCCGCAAAGTCAAGTTCCTGGCGGAGAAACTGGAAAATGGGTCGCGGCGGAACTGCCGGGACGCGATGTTTCCGGCCCTGCGTTCCCGGGATCACCCGCGTTTGAGGCCAATGGCCAAACGGGGCACATGGAGATGGGTTTTCACATCAAGGGGCCCGGCCTGGACGGCAAAGGACACATTTATGGCGCCGCTGGCCGAGGGGAGACGCTGGGGGACACACGCGCCCCCGCGGTTGACGTTGTTTTGCCGGCAGTGGAAAACCCGGCGCTCGATGTGGGAAAAATCAAGATCCCCGTGTTGAAAATGCCCAAATTTGGCTTCCCCGGCGCGGGATCCGGCGCCGACGCTCAAGCTCCGTGTGCCGACGTTGCCTCCTCGTCCATCCGCCTCCCGGCGCCGCAAGTTCCGTCTCCTTCGGCCCAAGTCCCGATGCCGCAGGTGGACGTGGGGCTGAAGGGGGACGCGAAGGTCCTGTCCCCACAACTGGAGGTCCCCGGCGTGGCCATCAAAGGACCCGACGTGGCCATCAAAGGACCCGACGTGGCCATCAAAGGCCCCGGCGCAGCCCTCCCGCCTCCTGACGCCGACGTTCATGATGAGAAGATAAAGCTCAAAATCCCGCACATGACTTATCCGAAGTTTACGGCCCTGTCCGCACAAGGGGACGGTCCCACCATGGAGGCGACGCTCCCAAAGGCCGAGGTGGCGCCGGCGCCGTGTGACGTGGCCGTCGGCGTCACCGGCCAAGGGGAATGGAAAGGCCCCGCGTTCAAGAAGGTGGAAACGCCCCACATTTCTCTGTCGGACGTCAACTTGAACCTGAAGGGCCCTCAAGCGAAGGGAGATCTGGGTGTTGCCGTCCCCAGGATGGATGTGAAGGTTCCTGCTGGTGAATTGGTGAAAGGCCCCGGTGTGGCCGCGCCGGAGCTGGACGTGAAGGTGAAGGGAGACGCGAGTGTTTCCGTCCCAAAGATGGACTTGAAAGGGCCTCAACTTGACGTGACAGGCCCCAAACTGGGGGGTGGACGCGCCCGACGTCGATGTCAAAGGCCCCAAAGTCACGATGCCGGGGGTGCATGTCCAGACCCCCCAGATCTCCATGCCCGACATCGATTTGAACCTGAAAGGCCCCAAAGTGAAGGGAGAACTGGACGTTTCTGCCCCAAAACTGGAAGGGGAGCTGAAAGGGCCCGGACTTGACGTCAAAGGCCCCAAAGTCGACATCGAAGCGCCGGACGTGGACATTCACGGTCCAGAGGGCAAAGTGAAGATCCCCAAGCTGAAAATGCCCAAATTTGGGGTGCCTGGCATGAAAGGAGAAGGTCCCGATGTTGACGTGACTCTTCCAAAGGGCGACATGGCCATTTCTGGCCCCAAAGTCGATATCGACGTGCCAGGTGTGGCCATCAAAGGGCCCCAAGGGCAACTGAAAGGCCCCAAGGTCTCCGTGCCCGACGTCGATCTCAACCTGAAAGGCCCCGACGTCAAGGGTGACGTGGGGGTTTCCGTTCCCGCCGTAGGAGCTGATTTGAAGGGGCCTGAACTCGAGTTCACAGGCCCCAAAGTTGATGTTGAAACACCGGATGTGGACATTCATGGTCCAGAGGGCAAACTGAAGATCCCCAAGCTGAAAATGCCCAAATTTGGGGTGCCTGGCATGAAAGGAGAAGGTCCCGATGTTGATGTGACTCTTCCAAAGGGCCAAGTGGACATTTCCGGGCCCAAGGTTGACGTTGACGTGCCGAGCATGGCTATCAAAGGCCCCGAAGGACACCTGAAGGGCCCCAAGATGCCCGAGATGAGCTTCAAGACCCCCCAGATCTCCATGCCCGACATCGATTTAAACCTGAAAGGCCCCAAAGTGAAGGGAGAACTGGACGTTTCTGCCCCAAAACTGGAAGGGGAGCTGAAAGGGCCCGGACTTGACGTCAAAGGCCCCAAAGTCGACATCGAAGCGCCGGACGTGGACATTCACGGTCCAGAGGGCAAAGTGAAGATCCCCAAGCTGAAAATGCCCAAATTTGGGGTGCCCGGCATGAAAGGAGAAGGTCCCGATGTTGACGTGACTCTTCCAAAGGGCCAAGTGGACATTTCCGGGCCCAAGGTTGACGTTGACGTGCCAAGCATGGCCATCGAAGGCCCGGAAGGGAAAGGGAAAGGTCTCAAATTGAAGATGCCTGGATTAAACGTCCAGACGCCCAAACTGTCCATGCCAGACGTGGATCTCGCTTTGAAGGGCCCCCACCTGAAAGGGGAAGCGGAAATTTCCGCTCCCAAGGTCTCGGGAGATCTGAAAGGCCCCAAACTAGACGTGGAAGGGCCCAAAGTGGATGTTGACTTGCCCGACGTAGACTTGGAGTGTCCGGAAGGGAAAGTCAAAGGCCCCAAGTTCAGGATGCCAAAACTCAACATCAAGGCGCCCAAAATCTCTGTGCCGGATGTCGATTTGAACCTAAAGGGACATAAAATGAAAGGAGAGGTGGATGTTTCCCTTCCAAAGGTCGAAGGTGACGTCAAAGGGCCAAAAATAGACGTCGAGGTCCCCGACGTCAACCTGGAGTGTCCAGAAGCCAAATTGAAAGCGCCCAAAGTGAAACTCCCTCATTTTAACGTCTCTGGACCCAAATTGGAGGGAGCTGACATAGACGTCAACCTGCCCAAAGCAGAGGTGGATGTTTCGGGGCCGGAAGTGGATATTGAAGCGCCGGAGCTGGATGTTGCGGGGCCGGAAGGCAAATGGAAAGGCCCCAAGTTCAGGATGCCGAAGCTCAACATCAAAACGCCGAAGATCTCCATGCCGGACGTCGATTTGAACCTGAAGGGGCATAAAGCCAAAGGAGAGTTGGACATCGCGGCTCCCAAGGTAGAGGTGAAAGGGCCAGAAATAGACGTTAAAGGGCCAAAAGTCGACGTTGAGGCACCAAATATCGATTTGGAGTGTCCTGAAGGGAAACTGAAGGGCCCCAAGTTCAAGGTGCCCGAGATGCACGTCAAGGCGCCCAAGATCTCCATGCCCGACGTGGATATCGGTCTGAAAGGACCCAAGATTAAGGGGGACGTGGACGTGTCTGGCCCCAAGCTGGAAGGGCCTGATGTGGACATCAAGGGCCCCAAGGTGGACATTGATGTTCCAGACATGGACATTCATGGCCCAGAGGGAAAATTCAAGCTGCCCAAGTTCAAAATGCCCAAGTTTGGGGTTCCGGGTTTCAAAGGAGAAGGCCCAGCGGTGGACGTGAACCTGCCCAAGGGAGACATTGAGGTGTCTGGTCCAAAGGTGGAAGTTGAAGGTCCAGAGTTGGACATTGAAGGTCCAGAGGGGAAGCTGAAAGGCCCGAAGTTCAAGATGCCTGAGATGCACATCAAGACCCCCAAGATCTCCATGCCGGACATTGACCTGAACCTGAAAGGCCCCAAAGTCAAGGGCGACATCGACGTGTCTGTTCCAAAGATTGAGGGAGACTTGAAGGGCCCAGACATTGACATCAAAGGCCCCAAACTGGATGTTGAGCTTCCTGATGTGGAGCTGGAAGGTCCAGAGGGGAAACTGAAGGGCCCCAAGTTCAAGATGCCCGACCTGAACATCAAGGCGCCCAAGATCTCCATGCCCGACGTCGACTTCAACCTGAAGGGCCCCAAAGTGAAGGGAGATGTCGATGTGTCTGTCCCCAAGCTGGAAGGTGAGCTCAAAGGCCCAGAGGTGGACATCAAGGGCCCGAAAATAGATGTTGATGTTCCAGATGTGGATGTTCATGGTCCAGAGGGAAAATTCAAGCTGCCCAGGTTCAAAATGCCCAAGTTTGGGATTCCAGGTTTCAAAGGAGAAGGCCCAGAGGTGGACGTGAACCTGCCCAAGGGAGACATTGACGTGTCTGGTCCGAAGGTGGATGTGGAAGGTCCAGAGCTGGACATTGAAGGTCCTGAAGGAAAAATTAAAGGCCCGAAGTTCAAGATGCCTGAGATGCACATCAAGACCCCCAAGATCTCCATGCCGGACATTGACCTGAACCTGAAAGGCCCCAAAGTCAAGGGTGACATCGATGTGTCTGTTCCCAAGCTGGAAGGTGACTTGAAGGGCCCAGACATTGACATCAAAGGCCCAAAACTGGATGTTGAGCTTCCTGATGTTGAGCTGGAAGGTCCAGAGGGGAAACTGAAGGGCCCCAAGTTCAAGATGCCCGACCTGAACATCAAGGCGCCCAAGATCTCCATGCCCGATGTCGACTTCAACCTGAAGGGCCCCAAGATTGAGGGAGATGTCGATGTGTCTGTCCCCAAGCTGGAAGGTGAGCTCAAAGGGCCAGAGGTGGACATCAAGGGCCCAAAAATAGATGTTGATGTTCCAAACGTGGACGTTCATGGTCCAGAAGGAAAATTCAAGATGCCCAAGTTTAAGATGCCCAAGTTTGGGATTCCAGGTTTCAAAGGAGAAGGCCCAGAGGTGGACGTGAACCTGCCCAAGGGAGACATTGAGGTGTCTGGTCCAAAGGTGGATGTTGAAGGTCCAGAGTTGGACATTGAAGGTCCAGAGGGGAAGTTGAAGGGCCCGAAGTTCAAGATGCCTGAGATGCACATCAAGACCCCCAAGATCTCCATGCCGGACATTGACCTGAACCTGAAAGGCCCCAAAGTCAAGGGAGATGTCAATGTGTCTGTTCCAAAGATTGAGGGAGATTTGAAGGGCCCAGACATTGATATCAAAGGCCCCAAAGTGGATGTTGAGCTTCCTGATGTTGAGCTGGAAGGTCCAGAGGGGAAACTGAAGGGCCCCAAGTTCAAGATGCCCGACCTGAACATCAAGGCGCCCAAGATCTCCATGCCCGACGTCGACTTCAACCTGAAGGGCCCCAAGATTAAGGGAGATGTCGATGTGTCTGTTCCCAAGCTGGAAGGGCCTGATGTGGACATCAAGGGTCCCAAGGTTGACATTGATGTTCCAGACGTGGACGTTCACGGCCCAGAGGGAAAATTCAAGCTGCCCAAGTTCAAGATGCCCAAGTTTGGGGTTCCGGGTTTCAAAGGAGAAGGCCCAGAGGTGGACGTGAACCTGCCCAAGGGAGACCTGGATATTTCTGGTCCAAAGGTGGAAGTTGAAGGTCCAGAGTTGGACATTGAAGGTCCAGAGGGGAAGTTGAAAGGCCCGAAGTTCAAGATGCCTGAGATGCACATCAAGACCCCCAAGATCTCCATGCCGGACATTGACCTGAACCTGAAAGGCCCCAAAGTCAAGGGCGACATCGACGTGTCTGTCCCCAAGCTGGAAGGTGACTTGAAAGGCCCAGACATTGACATCAAAGGCCCCAAGGTCGATATCGACCTTCCCGACGTTGAGCTGGAAGGTCCAGAGGGGAAACTGAAGGGACCCAAGTTCAAGATGCCCGACCTGAACATCAAGGCGCCCAAGATCTCCATGCCCGACGTCGACTTCAACCTGAAGGGCCCCAAGATTAAGGGAGATGTTGATGTGTCTGTTCCCAAGCTGGAAGGGCCTGATGTGGACATCAAGGGTCCCAAGGTGGACATTGATGTTCCAGACGTGGACGTTCACGGCCCAGAGGGAAAATTCAAGCTGCCCAAGTTCAAAATGCCCAAGTTTGGGGTTCCGGGTTTCAAAGGAGAAGGCCCAGAGGTGGACGTGAACCTGCCCAAGGGAGACCTGGATGTTTCTGGTCCAAAGGTGGATGTTGAGTTGCCGAGTGTGGACATTGAAGGTCCAGAGGGGAAGTTGAAAGGCCCCAAGTTCAAGATGCCTGAGATGCACATCAAGACCCCCAAGATCTCCATGCCGGACATTGACCTGAACCTGAAAGGCCCCAAAGTCAAGGGGGACATGGACATGTCTGTTCCCAAGATTGAGGGCGACTTGAAAGGCCCAGACATTGACATCAAAGGCCCCAAGGTCGATATCGACCTTCCCGACGTTGAGCTGGAAGGTCCAGAGGGGAAACTGAAGGGCCCCAAGTTCAAGATGCCTGACCTGAACATCAAGGCACCCAAGATCTCCATGCCCGACGTCGACTTCAACCTGAAAGGCCCCAAGATTAAGGGGGACGTGGACGTGTCTGTCCCCAAGCTGGAAGGTGAGCTCAGAGGCCCTGAGGTGGACATCAAGGGCCCAAAAATAGATGTTGATGTTCCAGATGTGGATGTTCACAGCCCAGAGGGAAAATTCAAGATGCCCAAGTTCAAAATGCCCAAGTTTGGGATTCCAGGTTTCAAAGGAGAAGGCCCAGAGGTGGACGTGAACCTGCCCAAGGGAGACATTGAGGTGTCTGGTCCAAAGGTCGATATTGAAGGTCCAGAGTTGGACATTGAAGGTCCAGAGGGGAAGTTGAAGGGCCCCAAGTTCAAGATGCCTGAGATGCACATCAAGACCCCCAAGATCTCCATGCCGGACATTGACCTGAACCTGAAAGGCCCCAAAGTCAAGGGGGGTGCTGATGTTTCCCTTCCAAAATTCGAGGGTGACTTGAAAGGGCCGGATGTGAATATTAAAGGCCCAAAGTTGGATGTTGATGTTCCCGATCTTGAAGTGGAAGGTCCTGAGGGCAAATGGAAAGGACCCAAGATCAAAATGCCCGAGATGCACTTTAAGGCACCGAAGTTTTCGATGCCCGACGTTGACCTCAACTTGAAAGGCCCCAAAGTGAAAGGAGAAATGGACGTTTCCCTCCCCAAAATCGAGGGTGATGTGAAAGGGCCAGACCTGGAACTCCAAGGGCCCAAAGTGGACATTGACCTTCCTGACGTTGAACTTGAGGGTCCAGAAGGGAAGCTGAAGGGTCCCAAGTTGAAGATGCCTGAGATGCACTTCAAAGCCCCCAAGATCTCCATGCCCGACTTCGATCTCAACCTAAAGGGCCCCAAAGTCAAGGGGGACGTGGATGTGTCCGCCCCGACGATCGAGGGAGATTTGAAGGGCCCCGAAATCGATATCAAAGGCCCCAAAGTGGACGTGAATGTTCCCGACGTTGAGCTGGAGTGTCCGGAAGCGAAGCTCAAAGGTCCCAAGTTCAAGATGCCCGAGATGCACTTCAAAACACCAAAAATCTCCATGCCCGACATCGATTTGAACCTGAAAGGCCCCAAATTGAAGGGAGACGTGGATGTTTCTGCCCCTAAACTAAAGGGTGACCTGAAAGGCCCCGAGATGGACATTAAAGGCCCAAAAATGGACATAGAAGCTCCTGGTGTGGATATTGAGGTCCCAGAAGGGAAACTGAAGGGTCCCAAGTTCAAGATGCCCGAGATGCATTTTAAGGCACCGAAAATATCAATGCCGGACTTTGATCTCAACCTGAAAGGCCCCAAATTGAAGGGGGACGTGGACGTTTCCGTCCCCAAGATAGAAGGTGACCTGAAAGGGCCCGAAGTGACAGTAAAAGGCCCAAAAGTGGACATAGAGGCTCCAGATGTTGAGCTGGAGTGTCCAGAAGGGAAACTGAAGGGTCCCAAGTTCAAGATGCCCGAGATGCACTTCAAAGCTCCCAAGATCTCCATGCCCGACTTCGATCTCAACCTAAAGGGCCCCAAAGTCAAGGGGGATGTGGACGTGTCCACCCCGAAAATCGAAGGTGATTTGAAATGTCCAGATGTTGACATCAAAGGCCCCAAAGTGGATGTTGAGCTTCCTGATGTTGAGCTGGAAGGTCCTGAAGGGAAGTTGAAAGGCCCCAAGTTCAAGATGCCCGAGATGCACATCAAGGCGCCCAAGATCTCCATGCCGGACATTGATCTGAACCTGAAAGGCCCCAAAGTCAAGGGAGACGTGGATGTGTCTGTCCCCAAGCTGGAAGGTGACTTGAAAGGCCCAGACATTGACATCAAAGGCCCCAAAGTGGATGTTGAGCTTCCTGACGTGGAGCTGGAAGGTCCAGAGGGGAAACTGAAGGGCCCTAAGTTCAAGATGCCCGACCTGAACATCAAGGCGCCCAAGATCTCCATGCCGGACTTCGATCTCAACTTGAAAGGCACCAAAGTGAAGGGAGATGTCGATGTCTCTGTTCCCAAGCTTGAGGGTGACCTGAAGGGTCCTGAACTGGACATCAAGGGCCCCAAGGTGGACATTGATGTTCCAGACGTGGACGTTCACGGTCCAGAGGGAAAATTCAAGATGCCCAAGTTCAAAATGCCCAAGTTTGGGGTTCCGGGTTTCAAAGGAGAAGGCCCAGAGGTGGACGTGAACCTGCCCAAGGGAGACATTGAGGTGTCTGGTCCAAAGGTGGATATTGAAGGTCCAGAGTTGGACATTGAAGGTCCAGAGGGGAAGTTGAAAGGCCCCAAGTTCAAGATGCCTGAGATGCACATCAAGACCCCCAAGATCTCCATGCCGGACATTGACCTGAACCTGAAAGGCCCCAAAGTCAAGGGCGACATCGACGTGTCTGTTCCAAAGATTGAGGGAGACTTGAAGGGCCCAGACATTGACATCAAAGGCCCCAAACTGGATGTTGAGCTTCCTGATGTTGAGCTGGAAGGTCCAGAGGGGAAACTGAAGGGCCCCAAGTTCAAGATGCCCGACCTGAACATCAAGGCGCCCAAGATCTCCATGCCCGACGTCGACTTCAACCTGAAGGGCCCCAAAGTGAAGGGAGATGTTGATGTGTCTGTCCCCAAGCTGGAAGGGCCTGATGTGGAAATCAAGGGCCCCAAGGTGGACATTGATGTTCCAGACGTGGACGTTCACGGTCCAGAGGGAAAATTCAAGCTGCCCAAGTTCAAGATGCCCAAGTTTGGGGTTCCAGGTTTCAAAGGAGAAGGCCCAGAGGTGGACGTGAACCTGCCCAAGGGAGACCTGGATGTTTCTGTTCCAAAGGTGGATGTTGAGGGTCCAGAGTTGGACATTGAAGGTCCAGAGGGGAAGTTGAAGGGCCCGAAGTTCAAGATGCCCGAGATGCACATCAAGACCCCCAAGATCTCCATGCCCGACGTTGACTTCAATCTGAAGGGCCCCAAAGTGAAGGGAGATGTGGACATTTCTGTCCCCAAGCTTGAGGGTGAATTGAAAGGCCCCGAACTGGACATCAAGGGTCCTAAGGTGGACATTGATGTTCCAGACGTGGACGTTCACGGCCCAGAAGGCAAAATCAAAATGCCCAAGTTCAAAATGCCCAAGTTTGGGTTGTCTGGGTTGAAAGGAGAAGGCCCAGACGTTGACGTCGACCTCCCTGAGGCCGACGTCAGTATTTCGGGTCCGAAGGTTGACATCAATGTTCCCGACGTCGACATCGAAGGCCCAGAAGGTAAAATTAAGGGCCCCAAGTTTAAAAAGCCTGAGATTCAGTTCAACGTGCCCAAAATCTCCATGCCAGATATTGACTTAAACCTGAAAGGCTCCAAACTCAAAGCTGACGTTGATCCTTCTCTTCCCAAATTAGAGGCTGAGCTGAAAGGCCCTAATATCGACGTCAAGGGGCCTGAGTTCGAGGTCGAGGGACCGAAGTTCGATGTGGAAGGAAAAGCTAAAAAACCCAGGTTTAAACTGCCCAAATTTGGCTTTTCTGGCCCTAAAGTTCAAAGCCCGGAGGTGGATTTGAAACTGAAGAAACCCGACGTGGAAATATCTGGTCCAAAAGTCGAGGTTCAGGCTCCAGACGTGGACGTGCAGGCGAAATCCAAAGGGTCCAAGTTTAAAATGCCTTTCCTGAGTATTTCCTCACCAAAAGTGTCGATGCCGGACGTGGAGCTGAACCTGAAAGGGCACAAAGTGAAAGGGGAATTGGATGTTTCCAGCCCTAAGTTGGAAGGGGAACTGAAGGGCCCCGAGTTGGACGTCAAGGGCCCCAAAGTCAACGTGGAGGGTCCAGACGTGGACGTTCATGGCCCGGAGGGGAAAGTCAAGCTGCCCAAGTTCAAAATGCCCAAGTTTGGGGTTCCGGGTTTCAAAGGAGAAGGCCCAGAGGTGGACGTGAACCTGCCCAAGGGAGACATTGAGGTGTCTGGTCCAAAGGTGGAAGTTGAAGGTCCAGAGTTGGACATTGAAGGCCCAGAGGGGAAGCTGAAAGGCCCCAAGTTCAAGATGCCTGAGATGCACATCAAGGCGCCCAAGATCTCCATGCCCGACGTTGACTTCAACCTGAAGGGCCCCAAGATTAAGGGAGATGTGGACATTTCAGTCCCCAAGCTGGAAGGTGATTTGAAAGGCCCAGACATTGACATCAAAGGCCCCAAGGTCGATATCGACCTTCCCGACGTTGAGCTGGAAGGTCCAGAGGGGAAACTGAAGGGCCCCAAGTTCAAGATGCCCGACCTGAACATCAAGGCGCCCAAGATCTCCATGCCCGACGTCGACTTCAACCTGAAAGGCCCCAAGATTAAGGGGGACGTGGACGTGTCTGTCCCCAAGCTGGAAGGGCCTGATGTGGACATCAAGGGTCCCAAGGTTGACATTGATGTTCCAGACGTGGACGTTCACGGCCCAGAGGGAAAATTCAAGCTGCCCAAGTTCAAAATGCCCAAGTTTGGGGTTCCGGGTTTCAAAGGAGAAGGCCCAGAGGTGGACGTGAACCTGCCCAAGGGAGACCTGGATGTTTCTGGTCCAAAGGTGGAAGTTGAAGGTCCAGAGTTGGACATTGAAGGTCCAGAGGGGAAGTTGAAAGGCCCGAAGTTCAAGATGCCTGAGATGCACATCAAGACCCCCAAGATCTCCATGCCGGACATTGACCTGAACCTGAAAGGCCCCAAAGTCAAGGGGGACATCGACGTGTCTGTCCCCAAGCTGGAAGGTGACTTGAAGGGCCCAGACATTGACATCAAAGGCCCCAAACTGGATGTTGAGCTTCCTGATGTTGAGCTGGAAGGTCCAGAGGGGAAACTGAAGGGCCCCAAGTTCAAGATGCCTGAGATGCACATCAAGGCGCCCAAGATCTCCATGCCCGACGTCGACTTCAACCTGAAGGGCCCCAAGATTAAGGGAGATGTCGATGTGTCTGTCCCCAAGCTGGAAGGGCCTGATGTGGACATCAAGGGTCCCAAGGTTGGCATTGATGTTCCAGACGTGGACGTTCACGGCCCAGAGGGAAAATTCAAGCTGCCCAAGTTCAAAATGCCCAAGTTTGGGGTTCTGGGTTTCAAAGGAGAAGGCCCAGAGGTGGACGTGAACCTGCCCAAGGGAGACATTGAGGTGTCTGGTCCAAAGGTGGATGTTGAGTTGCCAAGTGTGGACATTGAAGGTCCTGAAGGAAAAATTAAAGGCCCCAAGTTCAAGATGCCCGAAATGAACATCAAAGCTCCCAACATCTCCATGCCTGACGTGGATTTCCATTTGAAAGGCCCCAAGTTCAAGGGCGGTGTGGACGTCGACGTCTCGGCACCAAAACTCGAAGGGGAATTGAGTGGGCCGGACGTCAACATCAAAGGACCAACGGTTGACATTGAGACACCCGACATGGACATTGAAGGGCCAGACGGAAAATGGAAAGGGCCCAAGTTCAAGATGCCCGAGATGCACATCAAGGCCCCCAAGATCTCCATGCCCGACGTCGACTTCAACCTGAAAGGCCCCAAGTTGAAAGGAGATGTTGACATTTCCGCTCCGAAGCTCGAAGGGGATTTGAAGGCTCCTGACGTTAATATTGAAGGTCCCAAGGTGGACATTGATGTTCCAGACGTGGACGTTCACGGTCCAGAGGGAAAATTCAAGCTGCCCAAGTTCAAAATGCCCAAGTTTGGGGTTCCGGGTTTCAAAGGAGAAGGCCCAGAGGTGGACGTGAACCTGCCCAAGGGAGACATTGAGGTGTCTGGTCCAAAGGTGGATGTTGAAGGTCCAGAGTTGGACATTGAAGGTCCAGAGGGGAAGTTGAAGGGCCCCAAGTTCAAGATGCCTGAGATGCACATCAAGACCCCCAAGATCTCCATGCCGGACATTGACCTGAACCTGAAAGGCCCCAAAGTCAAGGGGGATGTGGACGTGTCTGTTCCCAAGCTTGAGGGTGACCTGAAAGGTCCTGAACTGGACATCAAGGGCCCCAAGGTGGACATTGATGTTCCAGACGTGGACGTTCACGGCCCAGAGGGAAAATTCAAGCTGCCCAAGTTCAAAATGCCCAAGTTTGGGGTTCCGGGTTTCAAAGGAGAAGGCCCAGAGGTGGACGTGAACCTGCCCAAGGGAGACATTGAGGTGTCTGGTCCAAAGGTGGATATTGAAGGTCCAGAGTTGGACATTGAAGGCCCAGAGGGAAAAATTAAAGGCCCCAAGTTCAAGATGCCTGAGATGCACATCAAGACCCCCAAGATCTCCATGCCAGACATTGACCTGAACCTGAAAGGCCCCAAAGTCAAGGGGGATGTGGACATTTCAGTCCCTAAGCTGGAAGGTGATTTGAAAGGCCCAGACATTGATATCAAAGGCCCCAAGGTTGACATAGACGTTCCTGACGTGGAGATTGAAGGTCCAGAGGGGAAACTGAAAGGCCCCAAATTCAAGATGCCCGAGATGCATTTTAAGGCTCCGAAAATCTCGATGCCGGACTTTGATCTGAATCTGAAAGGCCCGAAAGTGAAGGGGGACGTGGACGTGTCTGTGCCGAGCGGGGAAGGTGACCTGAAAGGCCCCAAAGTTGATGTGAAAGGTCCTGAGTTGGATGTTGGTGCCCCAGATGTTCAAATCGAGGGCCCGGAAGGGAAGTTGAAGGGCCCCAAGTTCAAGATGCCTGAGATGCACTTCAAAGCCCCCAAGATCTCCATGCCCGACTTCGATCTCAACCTAAAGGGCCCCAAAGTCAAGGGCGACATGGACGTGTCTGCCCCGAAAATCGAAGGAGACTTGAAGGGCCCAGATGTTGATATAAAAGGCCCCAAACTGGATGTTGAGCTTCCTGACGTTGAGCTGGAAGGTCCTGAAGGGAAGTTGAAAGGCCCCAAGTTCAAGATGCCCGAGATGCACATCAAGGCGCCCAAGATCTCCATGCCTGACGTTGACTTCAATCTGAAGGGCCTCAAAGTCAAGGGGGACATCGACGTGTCTGTCCCCAAGCTGGAAGGTGACTTGAAGGGGCCAGACATTGACATCAAAGGCCCCAAAGTGGATGTTGAGCTTCCTGACGTTGAGCTGGAAGGTCCAGAGGGGAAACTGAAGGGCCCCAAGTTCAAGATGCCTGAGATGCACATCAAGGCGCCCAAGATCTCCATGCCCGACGTCGACTTCAACCTGAAGGGCCCCAAGATTAAGGGAGATGTCGATGTGTCTGTTCCCAAGCTGGAAGGGCCTGATGTGGACATCAAGGGCCCCAAGGTTGACATTGATGTTCCAGACGTGGACGTTCATGGTCCAGAGGGAAAATTCAAGCTGCCCAAGTTCAAGATGCCCAAGTTTGGGGTTCCGGGTTTCAAAGGAGAAGGCTCAGAGGTGGACGTGAACCTGCCCAAGGGAGACATTGAGGTGTCTGGTCCAAAGGTGGATATTGAAGGTCCAGAGTTGGACATTGAAGGTCCAGAGGGGAAGTTGAAGGGCCCCAAGTTCAAGATGCCTGAGATGCACATCAAGACCCCCAAGATCTCTATGCCGGACATTGACCTGAACCTGAAAGGCCCCAAAGTCAAGGGAGATGTCGATGTTTCCCTTCCCAAGCTTGAGGGTGACCTGAAGGGTCCTGAACTGGACATCAAGGGTCCCAAGGTGGACATTGATGTTCCAGATGTGGACGTTCACGGCCCAGAGGGAAAATTCAAGCTGCCCAAGTTCAAAATGCCCAAGTTTGGGGTTCCGGGTTTCAAAGGAGAAGGCCCAGAGGTGGACGTGAACCTGCCCAAGGGCGACATCGATATTTCGGGCCCCACCATCGACGTCCAAGTTCCCGATCTCAATGTGGACGGCAAAGCCAAAGGTCCCAAGTTTGCGCTGCCCGAATTGCACATTAAAGCTCCCAAGATCTCCATCCCCGACGTCGACTTCAACATCAAGGGGCCCCAGCTCAAAGGAGACGTCGACATTTCCGCCCCCAAGCTCGAAGGGGATTTGAACGCACCCCAAATCGATGTGAAAACCCCCAAAATAGACGTTGCCGCACCCGACGTCACCATCGAAGGGCCGGAGGGGAAACTCAAAGGCCCCAAGTTCAAGATGCCCGAGATGCACATCAAGGCGCCCAAGTTCTCCATGCCCGACGTCGACTTCCACCTCAAAGGCCCCAAAGTCAAGGGGGACGTGGACATTTCGGTCCCCAAGCTGGAAGGTGATTTGAAAGGCCCAGATGTTGATATCAAAGGCCCCAAGGTCGATATCGACCTTCCCGACGTTGAGCTGGAAGGTCCAGAGGGGAAACTGAAGGGCCCCAAGTTCAAGGTGCCCGAGATGCACGTCAAGACGCCCCAGATCTCCATGCCGGACATCGACTTGAACTTGAAGGGACTGAAGCTTAAAGGTGATGCCGACCTTCACGGCCCGAAGCTCGAGGGGGGTCTGAAAGGTCCCGAAATCGATATTAAAGGCCCCAAAATGGACATCGAAGGCCCAGAGGTTGATGTTGACGGGCTGGAGGGAAAGGTGAAGATCCCCAAAATGAAGCTGCCCAAGTTCGGCTTGAAAGGGGAAGTTCCTGACATGGACGTGAACTTGGCGAAGGCCGAGGTGGAACTTTCAGGCCCCAAGGTCGATATCGGCGTCCCCGACGTGAGCGTCGAAGGGCTGGAGGGCAAAGTGAAAGGTCCTAAAGTGAAGATGCCAGAAATGCACGTGAACATCCCCAAAATCTCCATGCCTGAGATAGACTTGAGCTTGAAAGGCCACAAAACCAAGGGGACATTCGATGTCTCGTCCCCAAAGATGGCGGCTGAGCTGAAAGGTCCCGACGTTGAGCTCAAAGGCCCCGAGGTTGACGTGGAATGTCCTGATTTAAACGTTGAAGGCCCGGAGGCCAATGTCAAACTTCCCAAGTTCAAAAAGCCCAAATTTGGGTTCGGGATGAAAAGCCCAAAGGTGGAAATCAAGGTACCGGGGGCCGAAGTGGATTTAGCGGAGCCGGAGCTCAACGTGGAGTCGCCGGACGCCAGCGTCGCCGGCAAAGGGAAGAAGAGCAAGTTCAAGATGCCCAAACTTCACATGAGTGGCCCCAAGGTCAAGGGCAAGAAGGGCGGGTTCGACGTGAATGTGGCGGGTGGAGACGTGGACGTTGGGTTGAAATCGCCGGAGCTGGAGCTGAACGCGGCCGGGCCGGACGTCACCATCAAAGGTGACGCAGCGGTGAAGTCGCCCAAGGGGAAGAAACCCATGTTTGGTAAAATCTCCATCCCGGACGTCGAGTTTGATCTGAAATCGCATCGATTCAAGGGGGACGCCTCGGCAACCCTCCCAAAAATGGAGGGAGAGCTCAAAGCGCCAGGGGTGGAAGTTTCGGCGCCAACGGTCAAAGGGCCGAGTCTTGACGTTGCCGTCGAAGCTCCCGACGTCAACGTGAAGAAGCCGAAGTTCAAGCTTACCGGCGGGGATTTGAAAGTGGAGGGCGGCCTCAAAGGAGCCGCCGTTGGCGTTGCCGTCCCCTCCGTCGCGGTGCCCGGCGTCGACGTCAACGCCAAAGGACCAAAAGTCAAAGGCGAAGTCACCGCTCCTGGAGCAGAACTGGAAGGTCCCGACGGGAAGTTGAAATTGGGTCTGGGTTTGGAGACGCCGGGCGCCAAGTTGGATGTTTCGGCGCCGTCGCTTGACGTCGATCTCAAAGGGCCTCGAATCTCCGGCCCCGCTTTGGAGGGAAACCTGAAAGGACCAAAAATCGCGGGAGATCTGGACGTTTCGGGTTCGTTCGAAGGGCCCGACGTCAACCTCGACCTGCTGGGGGGTCTGGGGGGGAAGATGAAGCTGCCCAAGATGGACGTGGACGCCGACCGGGGCGTGAACGTCAACCTCAGCGCCCCAACCGTCGCCATCAAAGGCCCCGCGGTAGACGTGTCCCCCCCGGATTTGAATTTAGACCTGAAAGGACCAAAGTTGAAGGGAGATCTGGACGTCCAACCCCCCGAAGTGTCACCGGAGGCGCCCGACGCCGCCTTCCAAATTTTGGGCGGCACCATCAAGCTCCCATCCCTCAAACTGCCCCAGTTCAGCGTTTCCAGCCCCGGCGTGAACGGGGCTGATTTGGGGGTTCATCTTGAGGGTCCCCAAGTCAAAGGAGACCTGGGGGTTGGTGTTGGGCTGGAAGGACCCGCCGTGGAATTGAAAGGGCCGCAGTTCCAACCGTCACCCGGCGTTTCCTCGCCGGACGTCGAGCTGAAGCTCAAAGGACCAAACGTGGACGGCGCCGGCGAAACCCAAGGGCCCAAAGTCACCGTGGAGGCCCACGGGGTCGCACCCGCAGTTTCGGGGTCGGGTTTCAACGCCGACATCAAAGGGCCGAAGATCAAAAGCGGCACCGCCACGAAATGGGGAACGGGAGGTCCCGGCGCCCCTGCCGACTACGCCAAAATCACCTTCCCCAAGCTCCGCATCCCCAAATTCGTCTTTTCTGACCCCGAAACGAAGGGCAGGGAGATGGGGGTGGATGTTGAGTTCCCGGGGGGCGACGCCGAGGCCGAAGTCGAAGAACCCGACGCGCGGTTGAAGAAACCCAAGCTCAAAATGCCCAAATTCACCTTTTCCAAGCAAAAAGCGAAGGGCGGCGGGTCCCTGGAGGCCTCGGGCTCCGTTTCGGGCTCTAAGCCCGACCTAAAGAGCTCCAAGGCCAGTTTGGGCTCGACCGACGGTGAAACGGAGGCGGCCAAAGGGGTCTTCGCCATCTTCAAGCCCAAAAAGCCGCGGCACCGCTCGGCGTCGCTCAGCGACGAGGGGCCCGACGGCGCCGACAGGGGCAAGGCGCCCAAATTCGGGACGTTCGGGGGGATCGGCTCCAGGAGCCGCGGCTCCTATGAGGTGACCGGCAGCGACGAGGAGGCCGAGAAGAGGAAGAAAACGCCGCTCCCCTCCTCATCCTCCTCCTCGGACGGCGGGACGAAGGCCGCGCTCGACGCGCCCAAAAAACACCGCTAAAAACACCCCAAAACGCCTCAAATCGCACCCAAAATCGGCCCCTCCGCCTATAGGCGCCCACGTATATAGGCCAGATGGCCCCTCCTTGGCCAATTTCGGCGCCATTTTGGGGCCGAATTGGCCCAAACGGCGAACGCGGCCTACGGGACGGCGCCCAACGCTGACGCTTCATCTCTTCGCTCTTTCATTTTTGGGACGTTTTCATATATTTTCCCCATTTTCCCCAATATTTTCACCCTGAATTTATTACCAAAAAACCTCTTCAAAAGCTGCTGGAAAACATCAAATTATCGGCACGTTTCCCGCTATTTTTGTTGCGTAAGAATTGCGGGTAACGGGGAGGGGGGGGCGGGTAAAAATGACCCATTTTTTGCAAGAAATAACCCCCAAAATCGCGGTTTTTGCCACTAAACGTCGCCACCCTCATTGATTTCTGTTCTTTAAGGGATGTATAGGGTTGATTTTTTGTTTCTCGGCACGTTTGTTACGGTTTTTGTGTTGTAAAAGGGGGGAAAATGTGTCTCGGAAAGTCGCGTTTTCTGGTATTTTTGTTAAAGAGTTTTAAAAATAATAATAAATAATAATAAAAGAAGCTAAAAATATAAAATTTAAACAAAAATAAAGAGAAGTAACCCGCCCTCTCAGCACTTTAACGGCAAATTAACGGAGAATGTAAGAAAAACGACGGTGTAAAATGCAAATAAATCGTTTATTAACCGCCGCCCACCTGCGTTTTGGTTCATTTCAGCCCCAAATTGAAGCGGTTTCACTCCAAATCGACTCCGGATTTGACTCAGGGGAGACTCAGGCGTCCAGGGGACCCAGGCATCCGGTGCAGAAGGGACCCAGGCATCTGGGGGACCCAGGCGTCCAGGGGACCCAGGCATCCGGTGCAGAAGGGACCCAGGCGTCCAGGGGACCCAGGCATCCGGGGGAACTCAGGTGTTCAGGGGTCGCAGGTGTCTGGCCATAGAGGACCCAGGTATCCAGTGCAGAAGAGACCCAGGCGTCTGGAGGACCCAGGTGTTCAGGGGACGCACATGTCCAGCCATAGGGGACCCAGGCGTCCGGTGTAGAAGGGACCCAGGCATCTGGGGGACCCAGGCGTCCGAGGGACCCAGGCGTCCGGTGTAGAAGGGACCCAGGCATCTGGGGGACCCAGGCGTCCGAGGGACCCAGGCGTCCGGTGTCAGCAGTGGCGGGGGGACTGTGGGTAGCGCTGGGCGAGGGCGGCGCGGAAGCTGCGGAACAGGCGGCGGTTCCGGCGCAGCTCGTCCTCCCGCCCCCCGTGGAACCCCCCGTGCTCCTTGAACCCCCGGTGGACCACGAAGGCGCCGTCCAGCACCGCGAAGCGGAACCCGGCCACGTGCAGCTCGCAGGCCTGCGACGGACAGACAGACGGACATGAGGTCAGCCACAGCACCCATAGACACTCAATGACACCCACAGCCTGGACACTTGCAGCTCGCAGGCCTGCGGACAGATGGACGGACATGGGATCACCCACAGCACCCACAGACACCCACAGCCCAGCCACGTGCAGCTTGCAGGCCTGCGGACAGACGGACAGACAGACATGGGGTCACCCACAGAGCCTACAGATCCTCTATAGCACCCACAGATTCCCCACAGCACCCATGGCCACCCCATAGCACCCATGGCCACCCCATAGCGCCCATAGTCTCCGCGGCCACCCAATGATCCCTATGGTCACCAGGTCTACCCAAGGCTCCACAGGGCCACCAGGTCGACCGCAATGGTCCCCAGGTCCACCCAATGATCCCCATGGCCGCCCAACAGCCCCCACAACCACCCAATGGTCCCCATGGCCACCCCAGAGCCCCCATGGCCACCCCAAAGCACCCACAGTCCCCATGGCCACCTCACAGCCCCCACAACCAGCCAACAGTCCCCACGGCCACCCAATGATTCCTATGGCCACCCCATAGCACCCATGGTCCCCATGGCCACCCCACAACACCCATGGCCACTCCACAACACCCATGGCCACCAGGTCTACCCAATGACCCCCATGGCCACCCCACAGCCCCCACAACCACCCCATGGTCCCCATGGCCAACCCACAGCCCCCAGGACCACCCCATGATCCCCATGGCCACCCCATAGCACTCATGGTCCCCATGGCCACCCAATGATCCCTATGGCCACCCAACAGTCCCCATGGCCACCTCATAGCACCCATGGTCCCCATGATCCCCATGGCCACCCCACAACACCCATGGCCACCCCATGGTCCCATGGCCACCCCACAGCCCCCATGACCACCCCATGATCCCCATGCCCACCCCATAGCACCCATGGTCCCCATGGCCACCCCACAGCACACATGGCCACCCCATGGTCCCCATGGCCACCCCATATCACCCATGGCCACCCCATGGTCCCAGGGCCACCCCATAGCACCTGTGGCCACCTCATGGTCCCATGGCCACCCCATAGCACCCAGGGCCACCCCATGGTCCCAGGGCCACCCCACAGCCCCCATGGCCACCCAAAAGCCACCATGGCCACCCAATGGTCTCCATGGCCACCCATAGCACCCATGGTCCCCATGGCCATCCAACATCCCCCATGGCCACCCAATGGTCCCCATGGCCACCCCATGGCCACCAGGTATACCAAATGATTCCCAATGGTATCCATGGCCACCCCATAGCACCCATGGCCACTCCATGGTCCCATAGCCACCCCACAGCCCCCATGGCCATCAGGTCTACCCAATGATCCCCATGGCCACCCCACAGCCCCCAAGGCCACCCCATGGTCCCATGGCTACCCCATAGCACCCATGGTCCCCATGACTATCCCACGGCCACCAGGTCTACCCAATGATCCCCATGGCCAGCCCACAGCCCCCAAGGCCACCCCATGGTCCCCACAGCCACCCCACGTCCCCCCCGTCACCTGGCTGATGCGGTTGAATCCATACTGCACGAACCGGGGGTCGAAGGGTGGGACCCCCCACGCGGGCCCCACGTAGAAGGGCTCCCATGGGTCCGTCCATGTCACCTCGTAGGCCACGCGCACCCCGGGGCTGGGGGGCAGCCCCCGCCAGCGCCCGTAGCCCGTGGGGCCGTGGCAGCGCGGGCACAGCGTCCCGTAGAACGGCCGCACGTCCCCCCGGCCCCACAGCCGCAGCAGCTCCGCCTTGGTCACCGGCACCCGCCGGCCCGCACGCACCTCGAACGCCGGCACCACGAACACCCAGCGCCGCCACGGGGACGCGGAGGGGGCACCGGAGCTCGCGGGGTCCTTCGAGGTGTTGGGGACATGTGGGTCATTGAGGGAGCTGGGGCCACCAGGGCCATGGAAGGTCTTGGGGACATCCAGAGTGTTGGGGACATTGAAGGCGTTGGGGACATCCAGAGTGTTGGGGACACCCAGGGCGTTGGGGACATGTGGGTCATTGAGGGCGTCGGGGACACCAGGGTCATGGAAGGTCTTGGGGACATCCAGAGTGTTGAGGACATTGAAGGTGTTGGGGACACCCGGGTCATTGAGGGTGTTGGGGACACCCGGGTCATGGAAGTTCTTGAGGTCCTTCAAGGTGTTGGGGACACCCAGAGTTTTGGGGACACCTGGGTCATGGAAGGTCTTGGGGTCCTTCAAGGTGTTGGGGACATCCATGGTGTTGGGGACATCCAAGGCATTGGGGACATTGAAGGTGTTGGGGACACCAGGGTCATGGAAGGTCTGAGGGTCCTTCAAGGCGCTGGGGACATCCAGGGTGTTGGGGACATGTGGGTCATTGAGGGTGTTGGGGACACCAGGGTCATGGAAGGTCTTGGGGACATCCAGAGTGTTGGGGACGTCCAGGGCATCGGGGACACCAGAGTCATGGAAGGTCTTGGGGTCCTTCAAAGTGTTGGGGACATCCAGAGTGTTGGGGACACCCAGGTCACGGAAGGTCTTGGGGTCCTTCAAGGCGTTGGGGACATTGAAGGCATTGGGGACACCTGGGTCATAGAAGTTCTTGGGGACTTCTTGTGCGTTGGGGACATCCATGGTGTTGGGGACATCCGGGGCATTGGGGACACCCGGGTCATGGAAGGTCTTGGGGTCCTTCGAGGTGTTGGGGACACCCGGGTCATGGAAGGTCTTGGGGACACTGGGGACATTGGGGACACCCAGGATATTGGGGACACCCAGGACATTGGGACCCCCCAGAAAGTTGGGGACACCATTGAGCACCCTGGGGTGACCAGGGACATCGGGGACATTGGGGTCACCTGGGACTTTGGGGTCATCAGGGACATTGGGGTCCCCCCAAGTTTTGGGGTCCCTCAAGTCTCTTTGAACCCCCAAAACTTTGGGGTCACCCCGAGCCTCCCAAGACCCTGGAGCCACCAAATTTTTGGGGTCCCCCAAGTCCCTTTGAATCCCCCCAACATCGGGGTCCCCCCAACTTTCAGCATCCCCCAAAACCCTCCGACCCCCCCAAGTTTCGGGCCCCCCCAATTCCCCAGGACCCCCCAAACTTTCGGTGTCCCCCAAGCCCCATTTTTGGGGTGTCCCCCCCAAAACCATCCTCAGGAACCCCTCGCGCAGCCCCCGGCTGGGGACCAGATCCGCATCCAGCAGCAGCACAAAATTTGGGGGGTCCCCCCCATTAATTTGGGGGGTCCCACCATTTTCGGGGCGAATCCCCCCATTTTTTGTTCCATTCGCCCCGTTGCCGGGCAGATTTCCCCTATTTTCTGGGCGATCTCCCCCGTTCTTTTCCCCTCCCCCGTTATATTTTGGGGGGTCCCCCCTTATTTTGGGGGGTTCGGGGTCCAGCGCCCCCTCCCAGGCCACATTACGCAGTAAATTCCCGGGGTACGGGACCCCCAAATTATAACTGGGGGGGGTCGGCGGCCGCCAAACGCCTCAGGGCCCCCCGACATTTTGTGGGGGGGTCGGGATGGGGCGGGGGGATAATTTGGGGGTTCGAGGGGGACCCCGAAAGCGTCAGCACCGCGTGTAACCTCAAACGGCCCCGAAAAGCCCGACAGGGCCCCCCTAAAATAGCCAAGAGCTCCCGGAACCCCCCGGGGGGGACCCCGAAAACTGCGACCGATATGGGACCCCCCCAAAAATGATCCCCGAGGGTCCCCCCTAAAAACTCCGCCACCCGGCCGGGGGTCCCGTGAGTGGCCAGAACCAACTCGGGGGGGTCCCCGAGTTTCGGGGGGGTCCCCAAAAGGTGTCGGTAGATGCGGAAGGAGCCGGAGGGATCCAGGACCCCCCCTGGGGGGGGTTTTGGGGGGTCTATGGGGGGGTTTTGGGGGGGGTAGTGAATGGAGGTAAAGGGTCTGGAGAACAACCAGCCCCCCCAGGAACCAGTGACAGCCCCCCGGGAAACGGGGCATGGGGACACTGGGGGGTCCCCCCCGAACGCCTGGGTCCCTCCCGGACTCCTGGGTCCCTCCCGGACTCCTGGGCTTCCCCCGAACTCCTGGGTCCCTCCCGAACTCCTGGGTCCCCCCCGCACTCCTGGGTCCCCCCCGCACTCCTGGGTCCCTCCCGCACTCCTGGGAGACTGGGGGGACTGGGAGGGACTGGGGGTTACTGGACCTCACTGGGAGGGCACTGGGGGGACTGGGAGGGACTGGGACCCGTCTGGGGTGACCCGGACCAGTGCTGGGGGGTCACTGGGGCCGAACTGGGACCAGTGCAGCATACTGGGAGTTCTGGGGGTCACTGGGACCAGTATGGGGTCACTGGGAGCAGTATGGGGGGTCACTGGGACCAGTATAGGGCCACAACTGGGCCCAGTTTTGGGGTGGACTCACCCGCCGCGTCGCCGGGAGGAGCCGCGCATGCACGGCAGGGACCCAGGCGTCCGGGAGGGGGCGTGGTCAGGGCGGGCGGGGCCAGAACGGGTATCTGGGTCCTAATGCCTCTGTACAGCGCTCGGATTCCTGGGTCCTCTCCCGACCGCCTGGGTCCCCCGCCCCGAGCTCCTGGGTCCCTCCCGAACTCCTGGGTCCCCTCCCGGATTCCTGGGTTCCGCCCCGAACGCCTGGGTCCCTCCCGGATTCCTGGGTCTCTCCCGAACGCCTGGGTCCCTCCCGGATTCCCGGGTTCCCCGCCCGAACGCCTGGGTCTCTCCCGAACGCCTGGATCCCTTCCCGGACTCCTGGGTCCCTCCCGAACGCCTGCGTCCCTCCTTGAACTGCTGCGTCCCCTCCCGAACTCCTGGGTCGCCTCCCGAACTCCTGGGTCCCCTCCCGAACTCCTGGGTCCCTCCCGAGCTCCTGGATTCCTCCCGAACTCCTGGGTCCCCAAAGAGAAGCTGTCACAGTCACGGGGACATGGGGCGTCACTTTATTGCCGGGGGTGTCGGTGGCAGCGGCGCCTCCAGGGGACATTGGGGACATCGGGGACATGGGGACATTGGGGACATGGGGACACGACAGGTCTCAGTCCTGTGGGTTGGGGACATTGGGGACATGGGGACACGTGGTGTCACAGTCCATTGCTCCAGGGTGACGAGGTCCCGTGTCCCTCGGGGACATTGGGGACACGTGCCCGTGATGGGTCTCAGTCCCTCGGGGTGGTGTCCCCAGCCCTTGGGGACACGTTGGGGACATCGAGCCGGGTCCTTGGGGTCCCAGCGGTGACGAGTCCTCAGTCCCTCGGTGACATCGTGTGGAGACGGGTCGCGGTGGCTCGTGGGGGGACGGTGGGGACATCGGGGACACTGGGGACTTGGGGGATGTTTGGGGACATTGGGGACATTGGGGACATCAGGGACTTTGGGGACTTTGGGGAGATCAGGGACTTGGGGGATATTTGGGGACTTTGGGGACATTGGGGACGTTTGGGGACATCGGGGACATCAGAGACTTTGGGGACATCAGGGACATTGGGGACTTGGGGGATATTTGGGGACACTGGGGACTTTGGGGACATTGCGGATATTTGGGGCCACTGGGGACCTGGGGGCTATTTGGGGACATCAGGGACATCAGAGGCTTTGGGGACATCAGGGACATTGGGGATGTTTGGGGACATCAGGGACTTTTGGGACTTGGGGGATATTTGGGGACTTAGGGGACATTGCGGATATTTGGGGACATTGGGGACATCAGGGACATTTGGGGACATTGGGGTCTTGGGGGATATTTGGGGACACGGGGGATGTTGGGGACATTGGGGACACTGAGTCACCGTGTCCCTGGAGTTGGGGACATTGGGGACGTCACCGTCCCCGGCATTGGGGACATTGAGCCACATTGTGCCTCAGCCCCTTGGGGACATCACTTGGGCGGGGGGGACACACACAGTTTTGGGGGGACTCTGCCAAAAACGCAGACCCTGGAGGGGGGGGGACAAGAACCGGGGACATCGGGGGGGAGGGTGTCACCAACGACACCCAATTTGGGGACATTTCCCAGCGTGGGGGACACTTGGGGTCATCGTGGACCCAGGCGTCCGGGCTTGGGGGGGGTGGGGGGGAGGCCACCAGCCCCCCCCCAATTACCTTAGAGACTCGTTACGAGTTAAATTAAGCACGAAAGGCCCCGGGGGAGGGGCTGGGGGGGGGAGGGGACACGGCCCGGGGCCGGGGGGGGGTCGGGGTCCCCGGGCCGGGGTGACAATGACAATATGTCATACTGGGGGCAAAGTCGCGTCACAGACTTAGTTCAGAACGACGGGGCGCGTTGGCTTCCGGCTGCAAGGTGGGAAGGGGGGACAAAGGGGACAGCGTTAGGGACCCAGGCGTCCGGGGGGACCCAGGCGTCCGGGGTATTAACACCCACCCAGGGACCCAGGGGTTCGGGAGCATGCGATCACTAAAAAAGGGACCCAGGCATCCGGGAGCATGCGACCACCCAAAAAGGGACCCAGGCGTTCGGGAGGTTCCCCTCATAAAAGGGACCCAGGCGTCCAGGAGCATGCGACCACCCAAAAAGGGACCCAGGCATTCGGGGGAACCCAGGTGTCCAGGAGTATCTCCCCATAAAAGGGACCCAGGCGTCCGGGAGCATGCAACCACCCATAAAGGGACCCAGGTGTTCGGGGGGACCCAGGCGTCCGGGACACCAACCCCCCGCACAGGACTCCCCAATGGACCCAGGCGTCTGGGGCATTAACACCCAAAAAAGGGACCCAGGCATCCGGGAACGTGCACACCCCAAAAAAAGGACCCAGGCGTCCGGGTGCCCCCATTCGCTTTCTCCACACCCCCACTGGGGACCCCCAAATAAGGGACCCAGGCTTCTGGGGCATTAACCCCCACCCAGGGACCCAGGCGTCCAGGAGCATGCGACCACCCAAAAAGGGACCCAGGCGTTCGGGGCAACCCAGGCGTCTGGGACACCAACCCCCCATGGACTCCCCAATGGACCCAGGCGTCCGGGCACCCATTTCCCCCCCCAAAAAAAGGAACCCAGGTGTCCGAGCACCCACAGCCCCCTCCCAAAAACAGGGACCCAGGCGTCCGGGCACCCACCTGTGCGGAAGGCGTCCTGGGGGAGGGGCGGGAGTTGATACAACTCAGCGAAGGGGCCGCGGGGCGACCGGGGGGGGTGGAGTGGGGGGGGGTGGGGGAGGGGCTACGGGGGGGGTCACCCCCACGCCCCTCCCCCCAGCCCCTCCCCCCCCCCCGCGGGCGGCGACCAATCCCTGCAGGAGGCGGCGCAGGGCGGGGCCGGGGGGGGGAGGGGGAGGTGGGGGTGGCGGTGGGGGAGGGGAGGTCTCGGGGGTCAAGAGGGACCCAGGCGTCCGGCCCCCTCCCCCGGGACTGTCGGGACTGGGCGGGAATTTCTCGGGCGGGTCGGGGGGGCCGAAGGGGAAGGGCGGGGCCAGGCGGGGGGTGTAGGGGGGGGTCCAGGTCTCGGCCCCGCCCCCAGCCCCGCCCCCCACCCTGGGGGTGGGGCCGAGAGCACCCAGGGTGGGGCCAAGGGTGCCAAGGTCAAGGGCGGGGTCAATGGCGCCAAGGGCGGGGTCGACATTGGCGACCCCATTGGGTCCAAGGTCAAGTCCAACATTGGCGCGGCCATTGGGTCCAAGTCCAACATTGGCACGGCCATTGGGTCCAAGGTCAAGTCCAACGGTGGTGCCGTTGGGTCCAAGGTCAAGTCCAATGTTGCTGCGGCCATTGGGTCCAAGGTCAAGTCCAACACTGGCACTGTTGGGTCCAAGTTCAAGTCCAACATTGGCGCGGCCATTGGGTCCAAGTCCAACGCTGGTGCCATTGGGTCCAAGGTCAAGTCCAACGGTGGTGCCGCCATTAGGTCCAAGTCCAACGGTGGCGCCATTGGGTCCAAGGTCAAGTCCAATGTTGGTGGAGCCCAGCGCGGCCCCAACGGCGAATCCCAGGGCGGAGCCACCGGTGGCGAGTTCGACGGCGACATCCGTCCCAAGTTCAACGTCAGTCCCAAGTTCAACATCGGTCCCAAGTTCAACGTCAGTCCCAAGTTCAACGTCGGTCCCAAGTTCAACGTTGGTCCCAAGCCCAAGGTCAATGGTGGGTCCAAGGCCAGACCCCACGTTGGGCCCCACGGCGGCTCCGAGGGCGAGTTCGGCGCCGGGTCCCACGTTGGGCGCCAAAGACCCAACGGTGGCCCCAATGGGAAGTTCAATGTTGGGTCCAAGAGAAGACCCAACGGTGGCCCCGATGGTGGCGCCAAGGCCAGACCCAAGAGAAGACCCAACGGTGGCCCCAACAGCAGCTCCAAGGCCAAGGCCAGACCCAAGAGAAGACCCAACGGTGGTTCCAACGGCGGCTCCAACGGAAAGTCCAACAGCGGATCCATGGGAAGACCCAACAGTGGCTCCAACGGACAGTTCAACACCAGATCCAAGAGAAGACCCAACGTTGGCCCCAACGGTGGCTCCAAGGCCAAGTCCAAGGCCGGATCCAAGAGAAGACCCAACGGTGGCTCCAATAGAAAGTTCAATGTCAGATCCAAGAGAAGACCCAACGTTGGTTCCAACCGACAGTTCAACACCAGACCCAAGAGAAGACCCAACGGTGGCTCCAACGGTGGCTCCAAGACCGGACCCAAGAGAAGACCCAACGTTGGCCCCAACAGTGGCTCCAAGGCCAAGTCCAAGGCCGGACCCAAGAGAAGACCCAACGGTGGCTCCAATGGAGAGTTCAATGTCAGATCCAAGAGAAGACCCAACGTTGACTCCAACGTTGGCTCCAATGGGAAGTTCCATGTTGGATCCAAGAGAAGACCCAACGGTGGCTCCAACTGACAGTTCAACAGCAGATCCAAGAGAAGACCCAATGGTGGCACCAATGGGAAGTTCAATGTTGGATCCAAGAGAAGACCCAACGTTGGCCCCAACGGCGCCTCCAAGGCCAAGTCCAAGTCCAGACCCAAGAGAAGACCCAACGGTGGTGGCTCCAAGTCCGACTCCGGCCCCTCGATTGGCTCCGAGTCCACGGCCGAGCGCGGGCGCCATGTTGGCGCCGGGGGTCGACGTTGGCGCCAAGACCGTGGCCGACGTCGCGCCCAACGGTGACCCCAAGGCCAAGGTTGACGCCAACGTTGATGCCAACGTGAGGCCCCACGGTGTCTCCAAGGTCAAGGGCGGGGCCGGGGGGTGACAGCGACGTCCCCTCCGGTGACACCGATGTCCCCGCCAGGAAGGTCAAGGCCGGGGGACACGAAGGGTTCGGGGGGACCCGGGGGGGTCTCGGCCGCCAATTGTTGCCGCAGGGACCAGGCCTCGGCCTCGCTGGGGGAGACGGGGGTCAGCCGGACGCCTGGGTCCCTCCTGAACTCCTGGGTCCCCTCCTGGACGCCTGGGTCCCTCCTGAACTCCTGGGTCCCCTCCTGGACGCCTGGGTCCCTCCTGAACTCCTAGGTCCCCTCCCGGATGCCTGGGCCCCTCCCAAATGCCTGGGTCCCCTCGAACTCCTGGGTCCCTCCCAAACTCCTGGGTCCCCCGGATGCCTGGGTCCCTCCCAAATGCCTGGGTCCCCCTGAACTCCTGAGTCCCCCTGAACTCCTGGGTCCCCCCCTGAACTCCTGGGTCCCTCCCGAACTCCTGGGTCCCCCTGAACTCCTGGGTCCCCCTGAACTCCTGGGTCCCTCCATGAACTCCTGGGTCCCTCCATGAACTCCTGGGTCCCTCCCGAACTCCTGGGTCCCTCCATGAACTCCTGGGTCCCTCCATGAACAGCCTTGGTCCCTTGGATGCCTGGGTGCCCCGAACTCCTGGGTCCCCCCGAACTCCTGGGTTTCCCCGAACTCCTGGGTTCCCCCGGACACCTGGGTCCCCCCGGACGCCTGGGTCCCCACCTGATGACGAAGTTGAGCCCCAGCAGGGCGGGCCCGTCGGGGCGCAGTCGGGTGTAGACCCAGGTCCAGCCCAGCTCGTCCTTGCGCTGCAGCCGCGTCACCAGCTCCGCTCGTCCGTCTGTCCCTGCGCCCGCTGTGGGACATGGGGACGTCAGGGGGACATGGGGACATTGGGGGAACATGGGGACATCCGGGGGACGGGGTCACCAATGGGGACATGGGGACATGGTGGGGATGGCGATATTGATGGGGACATGGGGACATCAGGGGGACACGGGGACATCGAGGGGGACATGAGGACATTGGGGACATGGGGAGATTGGGGGGACGGGGACATTGGGGACATTGCGGGGACGGGGTCATCAATGGGGACACGGGGACATTGGGGGGATGGGGACATTGAGGGGGACACGGGGACATTGAGGGGGACACGGGGACATTGGGGAGATGGGGACATCAAGGGGGACACGGGGACATTGGGGACATGGGAACATTGGGGGGATGATGGGGACATGGGGACATCAGGGGACATGGGGACATTGGGGGGATGGGGACATTGATGGGGACATCAGAGTGGGACACCAGGGGACCCTGGGGACAGGAAGAGGACATGGGGCCAGGTTGGGGCCAGTTTGGGGACAGGGGGACACCCACCGAGGCGCAGGGGACCCTGGGGACAGTTTGGGGACACAGGGCCAGGTTGGGGAGTTGGGATCAGGTTGGGGACATGGGGACAGGTTGGGGACCCTGGGGCCAGGTTGGGGACATGGTGGGGACACAGGGACACCCACCAAAGCGCAGGGGACCCTGGGGCCGGGTTGGGGACATTGTGGGGACACGAGGACACCCACCAAGGCACAGGGGACCCTGGGGCCGGGTTGGGGACATTGTGGGGACCCTGGGGCCGGGTTGGGGACATGGTGGGGACACGAGGACACCCACCGAGGTGCAGGGGACCCTGGGGCCGGGTTGGGGACATTGTGGGGACCCTGGGGCCGGGTTGGGGACATGGTGGGGACACGAGGACACCCACCGAGGTGCAGGGGACCCTGGGGCCGGGTTGGGGACATGTTGGGGACCCTGGGGCCGGGTTGAGGACATTGTGGGGACACGGGGACACCCACCGAGGTGCAGGGGACCCTGGGGCCAGGTTGGGGACATGGTGGGGACCCTGGGGCCGGGTTGGGGACATGGTGGGGACACGAGGACACCCACCGAGGTGCAGGGGACCCTGGGGCCGGGTTGGGGACATGGTGGGGACCCTGGGGCCGGGTTGGGGACATGGTGGGGACCCTGGGGCCGGGCTGGGGACACGGGGACACCCACCGAGGCGCAGGTGCTGCCGTGCCACGTGTCCCAGGTCCTCGGGGTGCAGCAACCGGTACCACGAGCGCCCCAGGAGCTCCCGGCGCACGTAGCCCAGGTGGGTCAGGACACTGCGGACACCAAAGGGTCACCCCGGACGCCTGGGTCCCTCCCGGACGCCTGGGTCCCCCCGGACGCCTGGGTCCCCCCGGATGCCTGGGTCCCATCTGTCCCACTCAGGTCCCTCCCGGACACCTGGGTCCCCCCCAAACTCCCGGCTCCCCCGACCTTCCTGCGTCCCCTGAACTCCTGGGTCCCCCCAAACTCCCCAGTCCCCTGAACTCCTGGGTCCCCCAAACACCCAATTCCCCCCACACTCCTGGCTCCCCCCACCCTCCCACATGCCCCGGACGCCTGGGTCCTTCAAACCCTTGGTTCCCCCTGAACTCCTGGGTCCCCCAAACACCCAATTCCCCCCCCTACTCCTGGCTCCCCCCGAACTCCTGGGTCCCCCAAACTCCTGGGTCTCCCTGAACTCCTGGGTCCCCAAACTCCCAAGTCCCCCCACCCTCCTGTGTCCCCCAGATGCCTGGGTCCCCCCGAACTCCTGGGTCCCCCAAACTCCCAATTCCCCCCCACTCCTGGCTCCTCCCGGATGCCTGGGTCCCCCCGAACTCCTGGGTCCCCCAAACTCCTGATTCCCCCCCCACTCCTGGCTGCCCCCGAACTCCTGGGTCCCCCAAACTCCCAATTCCCCCCCAACTCCTGGCTCACCCTGCCCTCCTGTGTGCCCCGGACGCCTGGGTCCCCCCGAACTCCTGGCTCCCCCAAACTCCCAATTCCCCCCCCCCCCCAACTCCTGGCTCCCCCCGCCCTCCCGCGCCCCCCGGACGCCTGGGTCCCCCTGAACTCCTGGGTCCCCCTGAACTCCTGGCTCCCCCCGAACTCCTGGCTCCCCCAAACTCCCAATTCCCCCCCCCCCAACTCCTGGCTCCCCCCGCCCTCCCGCGCCCCCCCGGACGCCTGGGTCCCCCTGAACTCCTGGGTCCCCCCGAACTCCTGGCTTCCCCAAACTCCCAATTCCCCCCCCCCCCAACTCCTGGCTCCCCCCGCCCTCCCGCGCCCCCCGGACGCCTGGGTCCCCCTGAACTCCTGGGTCCCCCCGAACTCCTGGCTCCCCCAAACTCCCAATTCCACCCCCCAACTCCTGGCTCCCCCCGCCCTCCCGCGCCTCCCGGACGCCTGGGTCCCCCCGAACTCCTGGGTCCCCCCGAACTCCTGGCTCCCCCAAACTCCCGATTCCACCCCCCAACTCCTGGCTCCCCCCGCCCTCCCGCGCCCCCCGGACGCCTGGGTCCCCCTGAACTCCTGGGTCCCCCCGAACTCCTGGCTCCCCCAAACTCCCGATTCCCCCCCCCAACTCCTGGCTCCCCCCGCCCTCCCGCACCCCCCGGACGCCTGGGTCCCCGCCGACCTGTCGGAGACGTCGAGGAGCGCCAGGTCCCGCGCGTGGCGCGTCTGGAAGGCCGGCAGCAGGAGGGGGCAGTCGGGGAGCGGCCAGGGGGGCGGGTCCAGGGGGGCGCAAAAGGCCACGAAGAGCCCGGGGGGGGTCCCGGGGGGGCCGGGGGGGCCCTGGAAGCGCCCCCGCAGCAGCACCAGCTTCCGGCCGGCGCTGGGCCGGCGAGACGCCCGCGACGTGGTGAAGCGGCAGCGGAACAGGCGCTCTGGAATTTGGGGGGGGGGGGGGGGGAACGTCTGTCTGTCTGTCTGTCCGGATGGTTGTGTGACCCCCCCACCCCGGCCGGCCGCATCGCTGTGCCTCTGTCCTCCCAGTTATCTGGCTGTCATTCTGTCCGTTCATCCATCTGTTGGTCTGTGCTTACACCCGTCCATCCGTCCATCCCTTTGTCCATCCATCCATCCCTCCATCCCTCCATCCATCCATCCGTCCATCCATCCATCCATCCGTCTGTCCATCCCTCTGTCTGTCCATCCATCTGTCCATCCATCCGTCCATCTATCCATCTGTCCACCCATCCATCCATCCAACCCTCCATCTGTCCATCCATCCGTTGGTCCGTCCATCCATCCATCTGTCCATTCATCCATCCATCCGTCCATCCATCCATCCGTCCATCCATCCATCCGTCCATCCATCCATCCATCCATCCATCCATCTGTTGGTCTGTCCATCCATCCATCCATCCACCCATCCATCCATCCATCCCTCTGTCCTTCTGTCCATCCAACCAACCATCCATCCATCCGTCTGTTGGTCTGTCCACCCATCCATCCGTCCATCCATCCATCCATTCATCCTTCCCTCTGTCCTTCTGTCCATTCACCCATCCATCCTTCCATCCATCCATCTGTCCATCTATCCTTCTGTCCATCCATCCATCCTTCCATCCATCCGTCTGTCCGTCCATCCACTCACCCACCCATCCATCTATTGGTCCGTCCGTCCATCCATCCACCCATCTGTTGGTCTGTCCATCCATCCATGTGTCCATCCGTCCATCCATCCATCCATCTGTTGGTCTGTCCATCCACCCATGTGTCCATCCATCCACCCATCCATCTGTCCGTCCATCCATCCATCTGTTGGTCTGTCCATCCATCCATGTGTCCATCTGTCCATCCATTCATCCATCTGTTGGTCTGTCCATCCATCCATGTGTCCACCCATCCATCCTTCCGTTGGTCCACCCACCCATCCATCCATCTCCCCATCCATCCCCCAATCCGTCCGTCCATCCATCCACCCATCTGTCCTTCCCACCCCCTGTCTCCCGCACCCCTCCCCCACCCCACCCCTCCCCCACCCCTTCCCCCCACCCACCAGCCTGTGTGTCCCCGGGCAGGTTGAGCTGCTGCCGCACCAGCGGGTGATCGGCCGGGTCCAGCAGGTCGTAGATACTGTCACCCTGGGCCACCAGGTCCACCTGCGCACGGGGGGGACACGGGGGGCTCAGCACCCACCCCCAGAACCCCCCAGACCCCCAGCACCCCCCGGGACCCCCCGCACCCACCATGGAGTGTCCCAGGTGCTGCGCCACGTTGTCGGTGACACCGACGAGCTTCCCCTCGCGGGTGACGGCCAAGAGGAACCCGGGGAGCGACGCCACCAGGTCCGCCAGCTCGGGGCCCCCCAGCAGCTCCATGGGCGACCCCCGTGCTGGGCCTGCGGGGTGGGAGTTAGAGCCCAATGGCACCCAATGGCACCCAATGGCACCCAATGGCACCCAATGGCACCCAGTGGTACCCAGTGGTACCCAATGGCAGCCAACGGCAGCCAACGGCACGCAATGGTACCCAGTAGTACCCAATGGCAGCCAATGGCACCCAATGGCAGCCAACGGCACCCAATGGCACCCAATGGTACCCAGTGGTACCCAACGGCAGCCAGTGGTACCCAATGGCACCCAAAGGGCAGCCAATGGTACCCAGTGGTACCCAATGGCACCCAATGGTACCCAATGGCAGTCAACGGCACCCAATGACACCCAAAGGGCAGCCAATGGTACCCATTGGTACCCAATGGCACCCAGTGGCACCCAATGGTACCGAATGGCAGCCAACGGCAGCCAATGGCAGCCAATGGAACCCAATGGTATCCAGTAGTACCCAACGGCAGCCAACGGCAGCTAAGGATACCCAACAGTACCCAATGGCACCCAAGGGTACCCAACGGCAGCCAATGGCACCCAATGGTACCCAATGGCAGCCAGCGGCACCCAATGGCACCCAAGGATACCCAGCAATACCCAATGGCACCCAATGGTACCCAGTAGTACCCAACGGCACCCACCAGTACTCGAAGGGACCCAATAGCACTCAATGGCACCCACCAGTACTCAATGGCACCAAATGGCACCCAATAGTACCCACCACTATCCACCAGTACCCAATGGCACCCAACCCCATTCCCAGTTCCTGTCCTATTCCCATTCCCAGTCCCCATCCCTGTCCCCCTGTCCCTGTCCCTCTGTCCCCATCCCTGTCCCCTCATCCCTGTCCCCCCATCTCTGTCCCTCTGTCCTCATCCCTATTCCTCTGTCCCCATCCCTGTCCCTCGGTTTCTGCCTCCCTGTCCCCATCCCTGTCCCTCTGTCCCCCCGTCTCCATTCTTGCCCCCTATCTCTGTCCCTCTGTCCCTGTCCCCATCCCTGTCCCCCCATCCCTGTCCCCTGTCCCCCATCCCTATCCCTTTGTCCCCCTGTCCCTGTCCCTCTGTCCATGTCCCCATCCCTGTCCCCCCGTCCCTGTCCCCCCATCCCTGTCCCCCCGTCTCCCATCCCTGTCCCTCTGTCCCCCTGTCCCTGTCCCTCTGTCCCTGTCCCCATCCCTGTCTCCCCATCCCTGTCCCCCTGTCCCTCTGTCTGTCCCCGTCCCTCTGTCCCCGCTCCGCTCGGTGCCGCTGTCCCTGGTGCTGAACGCGGCTCCGCTGCCGGCGCCACCGCGGCCCCTGCTCCCCGTTCTGTCCCCATCCCTGTCCCCTGTCCCCCCCAGTGCCTCCCAGTCCCTCCCAGTGCTGGCACCCGGTCCCAGCCCCATCCCAGTCCCATCCCAATCCCTCCCATCCCAGCGCATCCCAGTGCCTGTATCCTCATCCCAGCCCCTCCCACTGCCAGTACCCGGTTCCATGTCCGTCTCATCCCCATCCCAGTGCATCCCATCCCCATCCCAGTGCCGGTACCCGGTCCCATCCCAGTCCCATCCCAGTCCCATCCCCATCCCAGTCCATCCCAGTGCATCCCATCACCATCCCAGTGCCGGTACCCCGGTCCCATCCCATCCCCATCCCAGTGCCGGTATCTGGTCCCATCCCCATCCCAGTCCATCCCAGTGCATCCCATCACTATCCCAGTGCCGGTACCTGGTCCCATCCCCATCCCAGTCCATCCCAGTGCCTGTATCCCCATCCCAGGGCCGGTACCTAGTTCTATGTCCATCCCATCCCCGTCCCAGTCCATCCCAGAGCCTGTATCCCATCTAATCCCCATCCCAGTGCCTGTATCCCCATCCCATCCCCATCCTAGTGCTGGTACCCCGGTTCCATCCCCATCCCAGTCCATTCCAGTGCATCCCATCCCCATCCCAGTGCATCCCAGAGCATCCCATCCCCATCCCAGTGCCTATATCCCCATCCTGGTGCCGGTACCCAGTTCTATGTCCATCCCATCCCCATCGCAGTGCCGGTACCCAGTTCCATCATCATCCCAGTGCATCCCAGTGCCTGTATCCCCATCCCAGTGCATCCCAGTGCATCCCATCCCCATCCCGGTGCTGGTACCCGGTTCCATCCCCATCCCAGTGCATCCCATCCCCATCCCGGTGCCGGTACCTGGTTCTACGTCCATCCCATCCCCATCCCGGTGCCAGTACCCGGTTCTACGTCCATCCCATCCCCATCCCGGTGCCAGTACCCCGGTTCTACGTCCATCCCATCCCCATCCCGGTGCCGGTACCCGGTTCCATCCCCATCCCAGTGCATCCCAGTGCATCCCATCCCCATCCCAGTGCCGGTACCCGGTTCCATCCCCATCCCAGTGCATCCCAGTCCATCCCATCCCCATCCCGGTGCCGGTACCCAGTTCCACGTCCATCCCATCCCCATCCCGGTGCCGGTACCCGGTTCCACGTCCATCCCATCCCCATCCCGGTGCCGGTACCCGGTTCCACGTCCATCCCATCCCCATCCCAGTGCATCCCAGTGCCAGTACCCGGTTCCACGTCCATCCCATCCCCATCCCGGTGCCAGTACCCGGTTCCACGTCCATCCCATCCCCATCCCGGTGCCGGTACCCAGTTCCACGTCCATCCCATCCCCATCCCGGTGCCGGTACCCGGTTCCACGTCCATCCCATCCCCATCCCGGTGCCGGTACCCGGTTCCACGTCCATCCCATCCCCATCCCAGTGCATCCCAGTGCCAGTACCCGGTTCCACGTCCATCCCATCCCCATCCCAGTGCATCCCAGTGCCAGTACCCGGTTCCACGTCCATCCCATCCCCATCCCGGTGCCGGTACCCGGTCCCATCCCCACCGCGGTCCATCCCGGTGCCCGCGCTCACCGGCCCGCAGGCAGAGCCCCTTCCTGGTGTAGACGCAGGCCAGCGCCATGACGTGCAGGTAGCTGAGCCGCGGCCGCTCGGGCTCGGGCAGCGGGAGCAGGTCCCGCAGGGCGCGGATCTCGGCGTTGATCTGGTCCCTCCGCGCCTTGGAGGCGCCTTTGGTGGAGCGGAGCATCCTCCTCCTCCTCCTCCTCCTCCCGCCACCCCGCCTTATATGGGCCCGGCGGCCTGACGTCACCGCCGCGTCACCGCCCGGGCCCCGCCCAGCCGCGGGGGGAGGGGGAGGGGGAGACGTCAGTGTGACGTGCGGCGGGGGGTGGGGGGGGAGGGGAGGGGTTTGGGGGGTTCGGACCGAAATAGGAGATGGTGAGGGGTGGGGGGGAGGGGAGGGGGAGGGGTTGGGGGTGGGGACACGCCCACGGGGGGGGGGGATGGGGGTGCGGGATCAATGGGGGGACGGACAGACAGATGGATCAATGTGGGGGTGCGGGATCAATGGGGGGTAGATGGACAGACAGAGAGATGGGGGGTGCGGGATCAATGGGGGGACGGACAGACAGATGGATCAATGGGGGGGTGCGGGATCAATGGGGGGTGGACGGACAAACGGACAGGGAGATGGGGGGTGATGGATCAATGGGGGGACGGACAGACAGATGGATCAATGGGGTTGAGGGATCAATGGGGGGACAGACAGATGGATCAATGGGGGGTGGACGGACAAACGGACAGGGAGATGGGGGGTGATGGATCAATGGGGGGACGGACAGACAGATGGATCAATGGGGGTGAGGGATCAATGGGGGGACAGACAGACAGATGGATCAATGGGGGGTGGACGGACAAACGGACAGGGAGATGGGGGGTGATGGATCAATGGGGGGACGGACAGACAGATGGATCAATGGGGGTGAGGGATCAATGGGGGGTGGACAGACGTATGGACAGAGAGATGGGGGTGCGGGATCAATGGGGGGATGGATGGACAGACAGATGGATCAGTGGGGCGATGGATGGACAGACGGACAGGGAGATGGGGGGTGATGGATCAATAGGGGAATGGACAGACAGACAAATGGATCAGTGGGGGTGGGAGAGTCGATGTGGGGATGGACGGACAGATGGACAGAGCAATGGGGGGTGATGGATCATTGGGGGGATGGATGGACAGACAGATGGATCAATGGGGTGTGGGGGAGTCAGTGGGGGGACAGACAGATGGACGGGGAGATGGGGCGTGATGGATCAATGGGGGGATGGACAGACAGACAGACAGAGAGATGGGGTGATGGATCAATGGGGGGATGGATAGACAGACAGACAGATGGATCAGTGGGGGCATGAGAGTCAATGGGGGGTCAAGGGAGAGATGGATGGACGGACAGATGGACAAATGGGACAATGAGGGGGTCTGGGGATGGACAAACAGACAGAGGGATCAATAGGGGGCGTGGGAGTCAGTGGGGGGATGGACAGACAGACGGACGGGGCAATGGGGTGTAGGGGATCAACGGGGGGTCAAGAGAAGGATGGATGGACAGACAGATGGATGGACGGGGGTATGGGGAGTGTGGGGATGGACAGACGGATGGATCAATGCGGGGTGGGGGACCAATGAGGGGATGGACAGACAGACGGATGGGTCAACAGAGGGTGGAGGAGCCAATGGGGGTCAACAGAGGCTCAAGGGCTGGACAGACAGACGGACGGGGGTTCAATGAAGGCTCAGGGGGTGGACGGACAGACAGACAAGTCAATGGGGGGTGGAGGAGCCAATGGGGCAGGGGGTCAATGCGGGGAAATGGGGGGCGGTCAACAGGGGGACGGACAGACGGACGGGGTGCTGGGGGTTCTGGGGACCCAGGAGTTCGGGGGGGACCCAGGCGTTCGGGAGGGACCCAGGCGTTCGGGAGGGACCCAGACATTTGGGGGGACCCTGGCATTCGGGGGGAACCCAGACATTTGGGGGGGACCCAGGAGTTCAGGAGGGACCCAGGCGTTCGGGACCCCCCCTTCCCCCCCTCCTCTAGGTCTCTGGGAACCCCCTTTCCCCCCCACCCCCCCTCTCGCTCGCGCCCCCGCCCTTGGCCCCGCCCCCCCCGCCGGCCCCTCCCCCTCCCGGCTGCGCCGCTGCCAAATTTGGGCGACGAAGCCGCGGAGCTAAAAATAGACCCAGGGGGGCTAAAAATAGCGATGGGGCGGGCCCGGACGCCTGGGTCCCCTCTTGGGGGGGGCGGAGAGAAAGGAGGAAGGGGGGACTCGGACGCCTGGGTCCCCTCTTGGGGAGGGGGGGGAGAGAAAGGAGGAAGGGGGGACTCGGACGCCTGGGTCCCTGAAGAGATGGGGGGGGTTTGGATAGAGGGGGGGGATCCCGAACGCCTGGGTCCCCTCTTGGGGGGGGTGGGGAGAGAAAGGGGGAGGGGGGACTCGGACGCCTGGGTCCTCGGAAGGATGGAGGGTTTGGATGGGGGGGGGGATCCCGAACGCCTGGGTCCCCTGTTTAGAGGGGGCGGGGGAAAACTCGGACGCCTGGGTTCCCTACGTGGGGGGGCCGGGGAGGAGTCGTGGTTGTGGGGTTCCCCCCGAATGCCTGGGTCCCCCCGAACGCCTGGGTCCCCTCACGAACGCCTGGGTCCCCTCACGAACGCCTGGGTCCTCCCCGAATTCCTGGGTCCCTCCCGAACGCCTGGGTCCTCCCCGAATTCCTGGGTCACCCCCCCGGACTCCTGGGTCCCTCCCGAACGCCTGGGTCCCCTCCGGACTCCTGGGTCTCCCCCCCAGATCCTGGGTCCCCCCCCCGAATTCCTGGGCCCCTCCCGGACTCCTGGGTCCCCCCCGAATTCCTGGGTCCCTCCCGGACTCCTGGGTCCCCCCAACCGCGGCTGCGTTTCCTTGGTAACCGCGGAGCCGCAACGTTGGGCGGGGCGTGTGGGCTCGGAGTGGACCCAGGCGTTCGGGAGGGACCCAGGCGTTCGGGAGGGACCCAGGCGTTCGGGAGGGTGAGGATGAAGAGGAAAGGGGATGAAGGGGGAGGGGGAGGGAGGATGAGGAGGGACGAAGAGGGGGAGGGGCAGGATGCAGTTGAGGCCGAAGGCTCCTCCCCCCCCCATCACCCCCCCAAAAAAAGGGGACCCAGGCGTCCGGAGGAGCCCTTCCCACCCCCCAAAAGGAACCCAGGCGTCCGGGAGGGGACCCAGGCGTCCGGGAATGACGCAGAGGGCTCCGCATATCTGGGGGATACCCCCACCCCTCCCCCCACAGGGGACCCAGGCGTCCGGCGAGATGCAAAAAGCACCCAATTTTGGGGAGAAAAACACGTTTATTGGGGGAACCCCCCCCAGAGCCTGGGAGGTGGGGGGGACCCAGGTGTCCGGGGAGGACCCAGGCGTTCGGGGGGGAACCCAGGCGTCCGAGGTCAGAGGTCACTTCTTCTTTGGCCCCGCCCCCTCCTCCTGCTCCTGTGCAGCCGCTGCCGCCTCCTGCCGGCGCCGCTGGAACTCGGCAACGTCCTCGGGGGTGAGACTGGGGGACCCAGGCGTTCGGGAGGGACCCAGGCGTTCGGGAGGGACCCAGGCGTTCGGGGTGGGGGGACCCAGGAGTTTAGACAAGGACCCAGGTGTTCGGGAGGGACCCAGGAGTTCGGGGTGGGGGGACCCAGGAGTTCGGGGGGGGGGGACCCAGGAGTTCGGGGGGGGGGACCCAGGAGTTCGGGGGGGGGGGGGGACCCAGGAGTTTAGACAAGGACCCAGGCGTTCGGGGGGGGGGGGGACCCAGGCGTTCGGGGTGGGGGGACCCAGGAGTTTAGACGAGGACCCAGGTGTTCGGGAGGGAACAAAGTTCAGGGGGACCCAGGAGTTTGGGAGGGACCCAGGAGTTCGGGGGGAGGACCCAGGCGGTCGGAGGGACCCAGGAGTTCAGCGGGACCCAGGAGTTCGGAGAGGGACCCAGGAGTTCTGGGGGGGGACCCAGGTGTGTGGGTTGGGGACCCAGGAGTTTAGAGAAGGACCCAGGCGTTCGGAGAGGGACCCAGGCGTTCGGGGGGGGGGACCCAGGAGTTCGGGGGGGGGGGACCCAGGAGTTCGGGGGGGGGGGGGGGGACCCAGGCGTTCGGGGTCTGTTTTTGGGGTGTTCTGGTGTATTTCGGGGGCACCCACCTGGGCAGCACCCGGAGGCCGAGGCTGCGCGCCGATCCCAGCAGCGCCCCCAGCAGGAGCTGCGGGGTCGTCCCTCGCGCCGCCAGCGCCGGGTCCTTGACCTTGACCTTGGCGACCTCGTAGAGCTGCTTCAGTGACACCAGCCCCACCTCCTCGTGACCTTGGAGGGGGGGGGGACACCCCCAAACTCGAGTCACCCCCATGAACCCCCCCAAAACACCCAGAGCGCCCCCCCCCCAGACCACCCCAAACTTTGGGACCCCCCCCCAATAACCTTCTCAGCACCATCACCCCCCCCACCCCCCCTCCAAACCCCCCTATGTACCCCCCAGGAACCCCCCCAAACTTTGGGACCCCCCCCAATAAACCGTGAGCACCAAGACCCCCCCCATAGACCCTCCACATCCCCCCAAACCCCCCAGGACCCCCCCATGACCCCCAATATCCCCCAGACACCCCCTGTGACCCCCCAGAAACCTCAGATCCCCCCAAACCCCCCCCAAAAACTCCCCACGACCCCCCAGATTCCCAGACCCCCCAAGACCTTCCCAGGACCACCCCCCACTCCCCTTGACTCCCAATGCCCCCCCCAGACACCCCCCAAACCCCCAATATGACCCCCCCAAATTCCCCAGCACCACCCAGACCCCCCATAACCCCCTTGTGGCCCCCCCAGCCCCCCAAGACCCCCCTGAACCCCCCATAACCCCTCAAACTTCCCCCCCAGGACCCCCCCCCAAACCCCCAGGGACCCCCAACACCCCCCAGACACCCCCAAACCCCCCCATAACCCCTCAGACCCCCCCGTGACTCCCCAGGGATCCCCAATACCCCCCAGACACCCCAAATCCCCCATAACCCCTCAGACCACCCCCCCCAGGACCCCCCCAAAACCCCCATCACCCCCCCAGGACCCACAGACCCCCAAAACCTCCCAGACCCCCCCCCAAGCCCCCATAACCCCTCAGACACCCCCCCCGACCCCCCAAAAACCCCCATAACCCCCCCAAGCCCCCATAACCCTTCAGACCCTGCCCCCCCCAGAACCCCCCCAAAACCCCCAATAACCCCCCAGGACCCACAGATCCCCCCAAGCCCCCAAAACTCCTCAGACCCCCCCCCAGACCCCCCCAAACCCCCAAAACCCCTCAGACCCCGCCCAGATCCCCACAAGCCCCCCATAACCCCTCAGACACACACCCCCCCACCCCAGACCCCCCCATAACCCCCCCAGGACCCACTGACCCCCAAAACCCCCATAACCCCTCAGACCCCCCCCCCCCCACCCCAGACCCCCCCATAACCCCCCCAGGACCCACTGACCCCCAAAACCCCCATAACCCCTCAGACCCCCCCCCCCCACCCCAGACCCCCCCATAACCCCCCCAGGACCCACTGACCCCCAAAACCCCCATAACCCCTCAGACACCCCCCCCCCACCCCAGACCCCCCCATAACCCCCCCAGGACCCACTGACCCCCAAAACCCCCATAACCCCTCGGACCCCCCCCCATGACCCCCCAGGCACCCCCAATACCCTCCAGACACCCCCAAACCCCCCATAACCCCTCAGACCCCCCCCCCAGGACCCCCCCCAACCCCCCAGGACCCTCAGACCCCCCCCAGACCCCCCAAAAACCCCCCAGGACCCCCCAAAACCCCACCTGGCCGCGCCGCCCCCTTCTGGATCCCCGCCAGCGCCTTCAGGAAATAGGAGGTCGGGGGGGGCCCGATGGTCAGGTCGAAGGTGCGGTCGGGCTAGGGTCAAAGGTCAAGGTCAGGGTCATGGGCAGGTCAAGGTCACAAGGGGCTCAAGGTCATGGGCTGGTCAAGGTCATGGGCTGGTCAAGGTCATGGGGGGTTAAGAGAAGAAGTTAATGGGGGAACGTTGGGGGATAAAACCATTAGGGGTCAATGTGGAGGCACTAAAATTTGGGGGGGGTCATGAGGGTTAAGGGGGGGTTGGGGGGTCACAAGGGGGTCTGAGGATCCCTGAGGCTTTTGGGGGGGTCTGGGGGGTGTCTGAGGATCCTGGAGGATTTGGGGGTGGCTGGGGGGGGGTCTTGGGGTCCCTGGGGGGGTCAAGGGGGGTTTGGGGGGGTCTTGGGGTTCAAGGGGGTGTCTGGGGGTTCAGGGGGAATTGAGGAGGTCATGGGGGGGGGGGGGCTGAAGATCCTGGAGGATTTGGGGGTGGGGGGTCTTGGGGTCCCTGGGGGGGGGGCAAGGGGGTTTTGGGGGGGTCACAGGGGGGTCTGAGAGTCCCTGGGGGGGTTTTGGGGTTCAAGGTGGGTATGGGGGAGGGGGGGGGGGCAGGGATTTGGGGGGGCCCCAGGGATTTGGGGGGTCCATGGTGGGGGGGTCGCAGGATCTAAGGGATCCTGGTGCCATTGTGGGGGGGGCCTGGAGATTTGGGGCGGGCCCAGAGATTTGGGGGCTCCAGTTGCCATTGTGGGGGGGGGGGGTCCAGGGGATTTGGGGGGCCCAGAGATTTGGGGGGTCCTGGTGCCATTGTGGGGGGGTCCTGGGGATTTGGGGGGTCCTGTTGCCATTGTGGGGGGGGCAGAGATTTGGGGGGTCCTGGTGCCATTGTGGGGGGGTCCTGGGGATTTGGGGGGCCCAGACATTTGGGGGGACCTGGTGCCATTGTGGGAGAGTCCTGGGGATTTAGGGGGGGCCCAGAGATTTGGGGGGACCTGGTGCCATTGTGGGGGGGGGGTCCTGGGGGTCCTGTTGCCATTGTGGGGGGGGGGCAGAGATTTGGGGGGTCCTGATGCCACTGTGGGGGGGTCCTGGGGATATGGGGGGGGGGGGGCAGAGATTTGGGGGGGTCCTGGTGCCATTGTGGGGGGGTCCTGGGGATATGGGGGTGGGGCAGAGATTTGGGGGGCCCTGTTGCCATTGTGGGGGGGTCCTGGGGCTTTGGGGGGGGCCCAGAGATTTGGGGGGCCCTGTTGCCATTGTGGCGGGGGTCCTGGGGATTTAGGGGGGGCCACAGATTTGGGGGGTCCTGGTGCCATTGTGGGGGGGGGTCCTGGGGATTTGGGGGTCCTGTTGCCATTGTGGGGGGGGGGGCAGAGATTTGGGGGGCCCTGATGCCATTGTGGGGGGGTCCTGGGGATATGGGGAGGGGGGCAGAGATTTGGGGGATCCTGTTGCCATTGTGGGGGGGGTCCTGGGGATATGGGGGGGGGGCCAGAGATTTGGGGGGGTCCTGGTGCCATTGTGGGGGGGTCCTGGAGATTTGGGGGGGGGGGCAAAGATTTGGGGGGTCCTGTTGCCATTGTGAGGGGGATCTGGGGCTTTGGGGGGGGCCCAGAGATTTGGGGGGTCCTGGTGCCATTGTGGGGGGGTCCTGGGGATTTGGGGGGGAGGGGCAGAGATTTGGGGGGTCCTGTTGCCATTGTGGGGGGGGGTCCTGGGGATTTGGGGGGTCCTGGTGCCATTGTGGGGGGGTCCTGGGGATTTTGGGGGTTTCATGGGGGGGGGGTCCCAGGATTCAAGGGCTCCTGGTGCCATTGTGGGGGGGGGTCCTGGGGATTTAGGGGGGGGGTCCAGGAATTTGGGGGGTCCTGGTGCCATTGTGGGGGGGTCCTGGAGATTTGGGGGGGGGCCCAGAGATTTGGGGGGTCCTGTTGCCATTGTGGGGGGGGTCCTGGAGATTTGGGGGGGGGCCCAGAGATTTGGGGGGCCCTGTTGCCATTGTGGGGGGGTCCTGGGGCTTTGGGGGGGGCCAGAGATTTGGGGGGTCCTGGTGCCATTGTGGGGGGGTCCTGGGGATATGGGGGCAGGCAGAGATTTGGGGCGCCCTGTTGCCATTGTGGGGGGGGTCCTGGGGATTTAGGGGGGGTCCAGGGATTTGGGGGTTCCTGGTGCCATTGTGGGGGGGTCCTGGAGATTTGGGGGGCGATCCAGGGATTTGGGGGGTCCTGTTGCCATTGTGGGGGGGGGTCCTGGGGATTTGGGGGCTCCTGTTGCCATTGTGGGGGGGGTCCTGGGGATTTTGGGGGTTTCATGGGGGGGGGGTCCCAGGATTCAGGGGCTCCTGGTGCCATTGTGGGGGGGGGTCCTGGGGATTTGGGGGGTCCTGTTGCCATTGTGGGGGGGTCCTGGGGATTTAGGGGGGGGGGCAGAGATTTGGGGGGTCCTGTTGCCATTGTGGGGGGGTCCTGGGGATTTGGGGGGTCCTGTTGCCATTGGGAGGGGGGCAGAGATTTGGGGGGTCCTGTTGCCATTGTGGGGGGGTCCTGGGGATTTGGGGGGTCCTGGTGCCATTGTGGGGGGGTCCTGGGGATTTTGGGGGTTTCATGAGGGGGGGGGGGTCCCAGGATTCAGGGGCTCCTGGTGCCATTGTGGGGGGGGGGTCCTGGGGATTTGGGGGGGCCCCAGGGACTTGGGGGGCTCGGGGGGGGATCCCAAGATTTGAAGGGTCTTAGTGTCATTGTGAGGGGGTCCTGGAAATTCGGAGGGTTGGGTCCCAGGATTTAGGGGGTCCTAGTGCCATTGTGGGGGGACCCCAGGGATTTGGGGGGATTGGTAGGGGGGGGGGGTCCCATTTTTGGGGTTCACAGCCCCTCACCCGCACGAGCAGCCGCACCCGGAGGGGCACCCCGGGTTTGATCCCCCGCGAGCGCTCGTTGAACTCCTGGCAGAAGGCGCCGATCGGGACCCCCGCGCTGCACAAAACGGGGGGTCAGGCACCCCAAAAACCCACTGGGAACCCCAAAAAACCTATCGGGAACCCCCCAAATCCTCCCAGAGACCCGAAGCCTATTTGGAACCAAAAAATCCCACCAGAAAGCAACCAGGAACCCCCAAATTTACCAGGAACCCCAAACCCACCAGGACGCCCCAAAATCCCACCAGGAACCCCCCAAAACCCACCAGGAACCCCAAAACCTACCAAGACCCACTGGGACCAATTGGGAACCCCCAAAACCACCTGGAACCCCCCAAAACCCACCAGGACCCACTGGGACCAATTGGGAACCCCCAAACCCACTGGGAACCCCCAAAACCCACCAGGGCCCCCCCAAAATCCCACCAGGAACCCCCAAAACCTACCAGGACCCACTGGGACCAATTGGGAACCCCCAAACTCACCAGGAACCCCCAAAAATCCCACCGGGAACCCCCAAAACCTACCAGGAACCCCCCAAAACCCACCAGGAACCCCCCAAAACCCACCAGGACCCACTGGGACCAATTGGGAACCCCAAAAACCACCGGGAACCCCCAAAACCCACCAGGAACCCCCCAAAATCCCACCAGGACCCACTGGGACCAATTGGGAACCCCCAAACCCACCAGGGCCCCCCAAAACCCACCAGGAACCCCCCAAAACCCACCAGGAACCCCCCAAAACCTACCAGAACCCACCAGGACCAATTGGGAACCCCAAAAACCTATTGGGACTCCCCCAAAACCCACCAGGAACCCCCAAACCTACCAGGACCCACTGGGACCAATTGGGAACCCCCAAAACCCATTGGGACTCCCCCAAAACCCACCAGGAACCCCCCAAAATCCCACCAGGAACCCCCCAAAACCTACCAGGACCCACTGGGACCAATTAGGAACCCCAAAAACCTATTGGGACTCCCCCAAAACCCACCAGGAACCCCCCAAAACCCACCAGGACACACTGAGACCAATTGGGAACCCCCAAACCCACTGGGAACCCCCAAAACCCACCAGGAACCCCCCAAAACCCACCAGGACCCACTGGGACCAATTGGGAACCCCAAAAACCTATTGGGACTCCCCCAAAACCCACCAGGAACCCCCCAAAATCCCACCAGGAACCCCCCAAAACCTACCAGGACCCACTGGGACCAATTGGGAACCCCAAAAACCCATTGGGACTCCCCCAAAACCCACCAGGAACCCCCAAACCTACCAGGACCCACTGGGACCAATTGGGAACCCCAAAACCCACTGGGAACCCCCAAAACCCACCAGGGCCCCCCCAAAATCCCACCAGGAACCCCCAAAACCTACCAGGACCCACTGGGACCAATTGGGAACCCCCAAAACCCACCAGGAACCCCAAAACCTATCAGGACCCACTGGGACCAACTGGGAACCCCCAAACCCACCAGGAACCCCCAAAACCCACCAGGAACCCCCCAAAACCTACCAGGACCCACCAGGACCAATTGGGAACCCCAAAAACCCATTGGGACTCCCCCAAAACCCACCAGGAACCCCCCAAAACCTACCAGAACCCACCAGGACCAATTGGGAACCCCAAAAACCTATTGGGACTCCCCCAAAACCCACCAGGAACCCCCAAACCTACCAGGACCCACTGGGACCAATTGGGAACCCCAAAAACCCATTGGGACTCCCCCAAAACCCACCAGGAACCCCCAAACCCACTGGGACCCCCAAAAAACCCACAGGGAACCCCAAAATCCCACTATGGCCTACTGGGAACCCCAAATCCATCAGGAACCAACTGGAAACCCCCAAAACCAACCAGCACCCCCCAAAAACCTACTGGGACCCACCAAGAACCCCCCAAATCCCACCAGGAACTAACTGGGACCCCCAAAACCCACTGGGAACCCCCAAAACCCACCGGGAACCCCCAAAACCCACCGGGAACCAACCAGAACTCCCCAAAACCCACTAGGAACTAAGCGCCACCCCCCAAACCCAACGAGACCCCCCCCAAAACCCCCCCGGGAACCCCCAAAATCCCCCCAAAAACTCACTGGGGAACCAACTGGGAACCCCCAAACCCACCGGGACCCCCCCCAAATCCTTCCGGGACCCCCCAAAACCAACCGGGAACCCCGAAACCCACCGGGAACCAACCGGGACCCCCAAAGTCCCCCAGGCAACCCCCCAAACCCACCAGGACCCCCCAAAAACTCACTGGGAACCAACCGGGAACCCCCAAACCCACCGAGAACCAACAGGGACCCCCCAAAGCCACCGGGAACCCCCAAAATCCCCCCGGGACCCCCCCACCCCGGGACCAGCGGGCCGTACCTGCCCCAGCACGGGCCCGAGCGGAGGCCCCGGCGCCGCCGCCCCCCGCCGGGATGAGCAGCCGGAGCGGCCGCGACTGCGGGAGCGGGAGAGAGCGAACCGAACGCACCGAGCGGGACATGGCGACTGAGGCAACGCCGCACGCCATTGGCTGAAGGGGAAGGGGGCGGGGCCGCGTCAGCGAGGCGCGGCAGGGGATTGGGTGGATACGGAGAGGGGCGGCGGGGGATTGGATGAGAGGGAGAGGGGCGGAGAGAAGGAGGGGCGGGGCTGTGTGAGGGAGCGCGGCAGGGGATTGGGTGGAGGGGGAAAGGGGCGGGCTGCGTGAGGAGAGCGCGGCGGGGGATTGGTGGAAAGAAAGAGGGGTGGGGGGGAACGCGGGGAGGGAGGCGGGGGATTGGATGAGCGGGAGAGGGGCGGGGGGAAGGAGGGGCGGGGCTGTGTGGGGGAGCGCGGCAGGGGATTGGGTGGAGGGGAAAGGGGCGGGGCTGCGTGAGGAGAGCGCGGCGGGGGATTGGTGGAAAGAAAGAGGGGTGGGGGGAACGCGGGGAGGGCGGCGGGGGATTGGATGAGAGGGAGAGGGGCGGGGGGAAGGAGGGGCGGGGCTGTGTGAGGGAGCGCGGCAGGGGATTGGGTGGAGGGGGAAAGGGGCGGGGCTGCGTGAGGAGAGCGCGGCGGGGGATTGGTGGGAAGAAAGAGGGGTGGGGGAAACGCGGGGAGGGCGGCGGGGGATTGGATGAGAGGGAGAGGGGCGGGGGGAAGGAGGGGGCGGGGGCTGTGTGAGGGAGCGCGGCAGGGGATTGGGTGGAGGGGAAAGGGGCGGGGCTGCGTGAGGAGAGCGCGGCGGGGGATTGGTGGAAAGAAAGAGGGGTGGGGGGGAACGCGGGGAGGGAGGCGGGGGATTGGATGAGCCGGAGAGGGGCGGGGGGAAGGAGGGGCGGGGCTGTGTGGGGGAGCGCGGCAGTGGATTGGGTAGAAGGTGAGAGGGGCGGGGATAAGGCGGGGAGCGCGGCACGGGATTGGGCTGAGAGGAGGGGCGGAGCTGCGGCGGGGGCGGACCTGCGTCAGGAGATCGCGGAATGGGATTGGGCAGAGAGGGAGAGGGGCGGGACTGCGGTGGGGAGTGCAGCGGGGGCTTGGCTGAGAGGGGAAATGGGCGGGGACAGGCGAGGGAGCGCGGCAGCGGATTGGGCGGAACGGGAGAGAGGCGGGGCTAAGGTGGGGGCGGGGCCGCGTGAGAAAGAGTCAAGCAAGGAAGTTCGGCAGCGGATTGGGTGGAGGGGGAGAGGGGCGGAGCTGTGTAACGGAAGCGCAGCACGGGATTGGGCAGTGAGGGAGAGGGGCGGGGCTGCGTCAGGGGGCGGAGTCAAGCAAGGGAGCGCGGTAGGTGATTGGGTGGAGAGGAAGAGGGGCGAGGCCAAGTGCTAACCATATATGGTAGTGGGAGTGGGGTGCAGGCGAGGGAGGGGGCGTGGTGACACTCCTTGTCCATATATGGGTGTGGGGGCGGAGCCTACAGGGAGAGGGCGGGACCAGGACTCCCAGGACACTCACCCTCAGGGGGCCCAGGGGTCCGGGAAGGGACCCAGGCGTCCGGGAGGGACCCAGGCGTCCCAGACGGACCCAGGCATCCAGCGGTGGGGGGGGTGGGGGAGTGTGGGGGCGTGGCCGGGGAGGGGAGGGGGGAGAAGGGGGGCGTGTCCTCAAGGCCCCGCCCTGCCCCTCCCCCTCTCACGCGCCTCCCGCAGCCGCCGCAGCACTTCCTCCCGCGACCCTGCCCTGCGGGTCAAGGGTCAGAGGTCATGAGCGTGTGTGTGTGTGGGGGGGGTGTCACAAAAGGTCAACCCCCCCATGACCCTGCCCCCCATAACCCTGGCCCCGCCCACCGGCCCATGGCCCCGCCCCTAGCCCTGGCCACGCCCACATACATCTGGCCCCACACCCTGGTTCCCCAGCTCTTGCCCCGCCCCTGACACCATAGCCCAGCCCCCAATCATATGGCCCCGCCCTCACATCCCATAGCCCCACCCACCCCAGCCCAACCCCACCCCAAATTCCTGGCTCCGCCCCCATCCCTCTGCCCCTGCCCCCCCACTCTCATAACCCCACCCCATTTCCTGGCCCCACCCCCTGGTCTCTGGCCCCGCCCTCACCCTGACTCCACCCCCCTGTTTCCCAGCCCCGCCCCTCGACTCTCGGCTCCACCCCCACCGGCTCCGCGCTCTCTCATAGGCCGCTCGCAGCTCCCGGTCCCGCTCGTCCAGGAACTCGGCGTGAGCTCCGGCCACGTACCTGTGGACCCAGGCGTCTGGGAGGGACCCAGGAGTCCGGGAGGGACCCAGGAGTCCGGGGGAGGAGTCTCTCCCCATACACACCCCCCCCCCCCCCAATTCCCACACAGGGACCTGAACACACAGAGACTTGGCCCGAACTCCTGGGTCCCACCCCGAACTCCTGGGTCCTTCCCGAACTCCTGGGTCCCTCCCGAACTCCTGGGTCCCTCCCGAACTCCTGGGTCCCTCTCAAACTCCTGGGTCCCTCCCGAACTCCTGGGTCCCCTCCCGAACTCCTGGGTCCCTCCCGAACTCCTGGGTCCCTCCCGAACTCCTGGGTCCCCTCCCGAACTCCTGGGTCCCTCCCGAACTCCTGGGTCCCCTCCCGAACTCCTGGGTCCCTCCCGAACTCCTGGGTCCCCCCCGGAACTCCTGGGTCCCCCTGAAACTCCTGGGTTCCCCGGACACCTGGGTCCCTCCCGGACGCCTGGGTCCCTCCCGAACTCCTGGGTCCCCTCCCGAACTCCTGGGTCCCTCCTGAACTCCTGGGTCCCCCCCGGAACTCCTGGGTCCCCCTGAAACTCCTGGGTTCCCCGGACACCTGGGTCCCTCCCGGACGCCTGGGTCCCCCGGACGCCTGGGTCCCACCTGTAGGCCAGGGCGTGTCCAGCAGCTCCCAGTGCTCCCACTAAGAGGCAAAGCGCCAGCAGGCGGTGGGGGGGGGGCCCGCGGGGGCACCCGGGGGGGCGGAACTGCTGCCAGTAGCGGCTGTTGGGGTCCGACCTGGGGGGGCAGCACCCATGGGACCCCCCCCAGCACCCATGGGACCCTGTGGGACCCCCCAGAACCCACAGAGAATCACAGGGACCCCATAGGGACCACCCAGCACCCACTGGACCCCATAGGATGCCCCCAGCACCCATGGGACCCCCCCAGCACCCATAGGACCCCATAGGATGCCCCCAGCACCCATTGGACCCCATAGGACCCCAGAGCACCCATAGGACCCCCCCAGCACCCATGGGACCCCCCCAGCACCCATAGGACCTCATAGGATCCCGCAGCACCCATGGGACCCCCCCAGCACCCATAGGACCCCATAGGACCCCCCAGCACCCATGGGACCTCATAGGATCCCCCAGCATCCATGGGACCACCCGTCACCCATAGGACCCCATAGGACCCCACAGGACCCCCAACACCCATAGGACCCCCCCAGCTCCCATAGGCCCCCATAGGACCCTCCTGCCCCCTAAGACCCGCCCCCCAGCACCCATAGGACCCTACAAAGCCCCCCAGCACCCACAGGAACCCACAGGACCCCCCCAGCACCCATACGACCCCATAGGAGCCCATTACCGCGGGGGGCTGTGTGCACGGTGGGCGGGGCCTGTGGGTGGTGGGCGGGGCCGGTGGGCGGGGCCTGCGGGTGGTGGGCGGGGCCTGGGCTGGCTCAGGGCCCCATAGGCCTCAGCGAGCAGCAGGAACCGCCCGTGGCGGGAGGGGTCAGAGGGGTCACCGTCCGGGTGCACCTGCGGGCAGGACGCCTGGGTCCCTCCCCGAACGCCTGGGTCCCTCCCCGAACTCCTGGGTTCCTTCCCGAACGCCTGGGTCCCCTCCGGACGCCTGGGTCCCCACCCGGACGCCTGGGTCCCCACCCGGACGCCTGGGTCCACTCCCGGATGCCTGGGGCACTCCTGGGTCCCCTCCCGGATGCCTGGGGCACTCCTGGGTCCCTCCCGAACTGCTGGGTACCTACCCAAACGCCTGGGTCCCTGGGGCATTCCTGGGTTTCTTCCCGAACGCCTGGGTCCCACCCGGACGCCTGGGTCCCCTCCCAAACGCCTGGGTCCCCCCCAACCCCCTACATCCCCTCCCGGATGCCTGGGTCCCCTCCCGGATGCCTGGGGCACTCCTGGGTCCCTCCCGAACTGCTGGGTACCTACCCAAACACCTGGGTCCCTGGGGCACTCCTGGGTTCCTTCCCGAACGCCTGGGTCCCCTCCCGAACGCCTGGGTCCCCTCCCGAACGCCTGGGTCCCACCCGGATGCCTGGGTCCCACCCGGACGCCTGGGTCCCCTCCCGGACGCCTGGGTCCCCCCCAACCCCCTACGTCCCCTCCCGGATGCCTGGGTCCCCTCCCGGATGCCTGGGGCACTCCTGGGTCCCTCCCGAACTGCTGGGTCCCTACCCAAACACCTGGGTCCCTGGGGCACTCCTGGGTCCCTCCCGGACGCCTGGGTCCCTCCCGGACTCCCCCAACCCCCCCCCCAGTGCTCCCAGTTACCTCTTTGCATCGGGCCAGGAAGGCGGCGCGGATCTCGGCGGGGGAGGCGCCGGGGGGGACCCCCAGGATGGCGTGGGGGTCGGGTGGCCCCGCCCTGCGGGGACCCAGGAGTTCGGGAGGGACCCAGGAGTTCGGGGGGGACCCAGGAGTTCGGGAGGGACCCAGGAGTTCGGGGGGGACCCAGGAGTTCGGGAGGGACCCAGGAGTTCGGGGGGGACCCAGGAGTTCGGGAGGGACCCAGGAGTTCGGGGGGGACCCAGGAGTTCGGGGGGGACCCAGGAGTTCGGGGGGACCCAGGAATGCCCTAAGCACCCAGGAGTTCGGGGGGACCCAGGAGTTCGGGGGGGACCCAGGAGTTCGGGGGGACCCAGGAATGCCCTAAGCACCCAGGAGTTCAGGAAGGGACCCAGGAGTTCAGAAGGGACCCAGGCGTTCGGGAGGGACCCAGGCGTCCGGGAGGGACCCAGGAGTTCGGGAGGGACCCAGGAGTTCGGGGGGGACCCAGGAATGCCCCAAGGACCCAAGAGTTCGGGAGGGACCCAGGAGTTCAGGAGGGACCCAGGAGTTCGGGAGGGGACCCAGGAGTTCGGGAGGGACCCAGGCGTTTGGGAGGGACCCAGGAGTTCGGGGGGACCCAGGAATGCCCCAAGCACCCAGGAGTTTGGGAGGGACCCAGGCGTTCAGGAGGGACCCAGGAGTTCGGGAGGGGACCCAGGAGTTCGGGGGGGACCCAGGAGTTCGGGAGGGGACCCAGGCGTTCAGGAGGGACCCAGGAGTTCGGGAGGGGACCCAGGAGTTCGGGGGGGACCCAGGAGTTCGGGAGGGGACCCAGGAGTTCGGGAGGGGACCCAGGAGTTCGGGGGGGACCCAGGAGTTCGGGAGGGGACCCAGGAGTTCGGGAGGGGACCCAGGAGTTCGGGGGGGACCCAGGAGTTCGGGAGGGGACCCAGGAGTTCGGGAGGGGACCCAGGAGTTCGGGGGGGACCCAGGAGTTCGGGAAGGACCCAGGAGTTTGGGGTGGGACCCAGGCATTCGGGGGGACCCAGGAATGCCCCAAGGACCCAGGAGTTCGGGAGGGACCCAGGAGTTCGGGGGGGACCCAGGAGTTCGGGAGGGACCCAGGAGTTCGGGGGGACCCAGGAGTTCGGGGGGGACCCAGGAGTTCGGGAGGGACCCAGGAGTTCGGGGGGGACCCAGGAGTTCGGGAGGGACCCAGGAGTTCGGGGGGACCCAGGAGTTCGGGGGGGGACCCAGCAGTTCGGGAGGGACCCAGGAGTTCGGGGGGACCCAGGAGTTCGGGAAGGACCCAGGAGTTTGGGGTGGGACCCAGGCATTCGGGGGGACCCAGGAATGCCCCAAGGACCCAGGAGTTCGGGAGGGACCCAGGAGTTCGGGAGGGGACCCAGGAGTTCGGGAGGGGACCCAGGAGTTCGGGAGGGACCCAGGCGTTTGGGAGGGACCCAGGAGTTCGGGGGGACCCAGGAATGCCCCAAGCACCCAGGAGTTTGGGAGGGACCCAGGCGTTCAGGAGGGACCCAGGAGTTCGGGAGGGGACCCAGGAGTTCGGGGGGGACCCAGGAGTTCGGGAGGGGACCCAGGCGTTCAGGAGGGACCCAGGAGTTCGGGAGGGGACCCAGGAGTTCGGGGGGGACCCAGGAGTTCGGGAGGGGACCCAGGAGTTCGGGAGGGGACCCAGGAGTTCGGGGGGGACCCAGGAGTTCGGGAGGGGACCCAGGAGTTCGGGAGGGGACCCAGGAGTTCGGGAAGGACCCAGGAGTTTGGGGTGGGACCCAGGCATTCGGGGGGACCCAGGAATGCCCCAAGGACCCAGGAGTTCGGGAGGGACCCAGGAGTTCGGGGGGGACCCAGGAGTTCGGGAGGGACCCAGGAGTTCGGGGGGACCCAGGAGTTCGGGGGGGACCCAGGAGTTCGGGAGGGACCCAGGAGTTCGGGGGGGACCCAGGAGTTCGGGAGGGACCCAGGAGTTCGGGGGGACCCAGGAGTTCGGGAAGGACCCAGGAGTTTGGGGTGGGACCCAGGCATTCGGGGGGACCCAGGAATGCCCCAAGGACCCAGGAGTTCGGGAGGGACCCAGGAGTTCGGGAGGGGACCCAGGAGTTCGGGAGGGGACCCAGGAGTTCGGGAGGGGACCCAGGAGTTCGGGAGGGACCCAGGAGTTCGGGAGGGACCCAGGAGTTCGGGGGGACCCAGGAGTTCGGGAGGGACCCAGGAGTTCGGGAAGGACCCAGGAGTTTGGGGTGGGACCCAGGCATTCGGGGGGACCCAGGAATGCCCCAAGGACCCAGGAGTTCGGGAGGGACCCAGGAGTTCGGGAGGGACCCAGGAGTTCGGGGGGACCCAGGAGTGCCCCAGGGCTCTCACCTCCCGCTCAGGTTTCTCCTGTTCAGCTCTCGGGGGGGGGGAGGGGGGGGCCCAGGGGCCCTGGGAACATTAATTAGCACTTAATTAACACTTAATATTCAGTTAATTAACACTTAATAGTCAATTGGACACTCGACATTTGAGAAACACCTAATTGATCATTAATTGATCCTTAATTAACAGTTAATTGACACTTAATTATCACTTGATAGCTAATTGATGCCCAATTGATACGTAATTAACCGTTATTCTACCTTTTATTAATGGCTAATTAACAATGAGTTGTCACTCTAATAATACTTAATTGATCTAATTGCCATTTAATTAATACTTAATTGATACTGTAATAAAACTTAATTAACACTTGATAGTTAATTGACACTTAACTCATGCTTAATTGACACTTATTTGACAGTTAATTAACACTGAATGGGCACGTAATTAACACTTAATAGACTCTTAGTAGATACTTAATTGTTAACGCTTAATGGACACCTAATTAACAGTTAATTGGTATGAATTGACCCTTAAATGACCCTCAATTAACACTCAATTGGTGCTTAATTAACACTGAATTAACACTTAATTAATACTGAGTTTACACTTAATTATAATCTAATTAACACTCTGATAACACTCAACTGATACTTAATTAACAATTGACAATTAATCGAGTGTTAATTGAGAATTAATTGCCGCTTAGTCGACACTTAATTAACAACTAATTGACACTGCTGTGATACTTAATTAACGTTCAATTAACGCATAATTTACACTTAATTAACGCTTAAATAACGCTTAGCTAACGACTTTGAGTAATTAATTAGACGCTAATTACCCCCCCCCCGCTCTCCCTTTCCCATTTGGCGCTAATTAGTCGCTAATTAACCCCGCGCGGCCAAGGGGACGCTAATGAGACCCTAATTAGTGCGGGGGGGCGTAATTAGTCGTTAATTAACAGCAATTAATGGGAATAACGAGCCGCCCCCACCGCCCGTTACCATGGCGACCCCGCCGGGCTCTTCCGCTTCCGGCCACGTGAGAGGGAGGAGGTGTGTCCCCAACCGGAAGTGTGGCATAACGCTCGGGGGGATGGGGGAATGCCACACTCAACATGGCGCCCGGGCCCCTGTGACGTCAGTTCCGGCGGTTCGAAGCGCATTGGCGGGAAGCGCCGCTAGGCGGCTGCTTTGGGAGTTCAGAGGGACCCAGGAGTTCGGGAGGGGACCCAGGAGTTCGGGAGGGGACCCAGGAGTTCGGGAGGGACCCAGGAGTTCGGGAGGGACCCAGGAGTTCTGAGGGACCCAGGAGTTCGGGAGGGGACCCAGGAGTGCGGGAGGGACCCAGGAGTTCGGGAGGGGACCCAGGAGTTCGGGAGGGGACCCAGGTGTTTGGGAAGGAACCCAGGAGTTCGGGCAGATCCAGAAGCTTTATTATGTGGGGGGGAGGGGACGCCCCTGCCACGGGTCACAGTGGGGTCAGAGGTCACAGTGGGGTCAGGGGTCACATGGGGGGCAGGGCCACCTGGGCCGTCAGCAGCGGCGCCTCCGCCCCTCCCCCCCCCCAGCACCAGCACCTGGGGGAGGGGACAGAGAAACAGCCAATGGAGCCGCCCCTCCCCCTCCCAAGCCCCTCCCCCCCGGCCCCGCCCCCACACAGCCCCCCCCGGCCCCTCCCCCACCAGGCCCCTCCCCCATCCATAGCCCCCCCCACACTCTGGCCCATCCTCTGTCTTTGGCCCCTCCCCCCAAAAGCCCCACCCCCACCCACAGGCCCCGCTCCTATAGGCCCCTCCCCCAACCACAGGCTCCACCCCTATAGGCCCCTCCCCCAACCACAGGCTCCACCCCTATAGGCCCCTCCCCCAACCACAGGCCCTGCCCCCATAGGCCCCTCCCCCACCATAGCCCCTCCCCAAACTTGGGCCCCTCCCCCACAACTCCCCTTCCCCACCCACAGGCCCCGCCCCCATAGGCCCCTCCCACACACACAGGCCCCACCCCTCCACCCATAGGCCCCTCCCTCACCCTTAGGCCCGCCCCCATAGGCCCCTCCCCCACCATGGCCCCTCCCCCAACTTGAGCCTCTCCCACCCAACTCCCCTTTCCCACCCTCAGTCCCCGCCCCTATAGGCCCCTCCCCCACCCACAGACACGCCCCCATAGGCCCCTCCCCCACCCACCAGCCTCGCCCCTCCACCCATAGGCCCCTCCCCCACCCACAGGCCAGCCCCCAAAGGCCCCTCCCCCACCCATAAGCCCCACCCCCATCTTAGCCCCACCCCCAACTTGTGCCCCTCCCCCACTCACAGACCCCTCCCCCCTCCATAGATCCCACCCCAATTTTGGCACATCCCCCATTTGGGCCCCTCCCCCCACAGGCCCCTCCCCCATTTTGGCTCCTCCCCCCTTGGTGACGTCACCTCCAGGTGTCCCGGGGGGGCCCCTCCCCCCCCCGGCTCCAGCCACGAACTGACCGAGAAACTGAGACCCGGAAACAGCCGCGGGACCTGGGGGGAGGGGCCGGAAGTGGGGGCGGGGCCGGAAGTGGGGGAGGGGTTGGAAGTGGGGGAGGGGTCCGAGTGGGGGCGGGGGCAGAATTGTGGGAGGGGCCAAATGGGGAGAGGGCTGAGTGGGGGAGGGGCCGGAAGTGGGGGTGGGGTCAAAAATAGGGGCGGGGCCCGAGTGGGGGAGGGGCCCAAAATCGGGGAGGGACCCAATGGGGGAGGGACCAATGGGGGAGGGGCCGAATGGGGGAGTGACACAATGGGGGAGGGGCCTAAAATGGGGGCGGGGCCAAAAATGGGGGGTGCAAAAAATGGGGGCAGGGCCGGATGGGGGAGGGGCCGGATGGGGGAGGGGCCAAAAATTGGGGAGGGACTCAATGGGGGTGGGACCCAATGGGGGAGGAGCCAAAAATGGGGGAGGAGCCAAAAATGGGGGAGGGGCCCGAGTGGGGGAGGGGCCGAATGGGGGTGGGACCCAATGGGGGAGGAGCCAAAAATGGGGGAGGAGCCAAAAATGGGGGTGGGGCCCGAGTGGGGGAGGGGCCGAATGGGGGAGGGGCCGAATGGGGGAGGGACCCACTGGTGGACGGACCCAATGGGGGTGGGGCCCAATGGGGGAGGGGCCAAAAATGGGAGAGGGTCCCAATGGGGGTGGGGCCAAAAATGGGGGAGGGGCCACGGTTACCTTGAGGCAGGGGGGGTGCAGGCGGTGGGGGGAGGGGCGGCAGCGCAGCAGCAGCAGCAGGTGGGGGAGGGGCGGGGGGGGGAGGGGCGGGGGGGCCCCCCCCGGGCAGCAGCAGCCGCAGGGTCACGCGCAGCCGGGGGCCCAATCCCTGCACCTGGGGGGCCAAAGGGACCCAGGCGTCCGGGGTGTAACACCCAGAGGGACCCAGGCATCCGGGTGATCCACCAAAGGGGACCCAGGCATCGGGGGTGAACCCCCAAAGGGACCCAGGCGTCCGGGTGAACCCCCAAAGGGACCCAGGCATCCGGGTGAGCCGCCAAAGGGGACCCAGGCGTCCGGGTGAACCCCAAAAGGGACCCAGGCATCCGGGTGAGCCGCCAAAGGGGACCCAGGCGTCCGGGTGAACCCCAAAAGGGACCCAGGCATCCGGGTGATCCACCAAAGGGGACCCAGGCATCCGGGTGATCCACCAAAGGGGACCCAGGCGTCCGGGTGTAACACGCAGAGGGACCCAGGCGTCCGGGTGAACCGCCAAAGGGGACCCAGGCGTCCGGGTGTAACATGCAGAGGGACCCAGGCGTCCGGGGTGAACCGCCAAAGGGGACCCAGGCGTCCGGGTGTAACACCCAGAGGGACCCAGGCGTCCGGGTGATCCGCCAAAGGGGACCCAGGCATCCGGGTGTAACACGCAGAGGGACCCAGGCATCCGGGTGAGCCGCCAAAGGGACCCAGGCGTCCGGGTGTAACACCCAGAGGGACCCAGGCGTCCGGGTGAACCGCCAAAGGGACCCAGGCATCCGGGTGATCCACCAAAGGGGACCCAGGCATCCGGGTGAACCCCCAAAGGGACCCAGGCATCCGGGTGTAACACCCAGAGGGACCCAGGCGTCCGGGTGTAACACCCAGAGGGACCCAGGCGTCCGGGTGAACTGCCAAAGGGGACCCAGGCGTCCGGGTGTAACACGCAGAGGGACCCAGGCGTCCGGGTGAACCGCCAAAGGGGACCCAGGCGTCCGGGTGAAACCCCAAAGGGACCCAGGCATCCGGGTGAAACCCCAAAGGGACCCAGGTGTCCTAGTTAAAGCCCCCAAAAGGGACCCAGGCGTCCGGGTGAATCCCCCAAAGGGACCCAGGCGTCCAGGTGACCCCCCACCAAAAAAGGGACCCAGGCATCCAGGTGCCCTCCAATAACCCCCCCATCCCCCCCAAGTTTTGGGTGCCCCCCACCCATGGGTGTCCCCCCATATCCCCTTCAAAAAAAGGGACCCAGGCGTCCGGGTGACCTCCCCCCCCAGAAAAGGGACCCAGGCATCCGGGTGAATCCACAAAGGGACCCAGGCATCCGGGTGACACCCACCCCCCCCCCCCCCCCCCAAAAAAGGACCCAGGCATCCAGGTGCCCTCTAACCAATACCCCCCCACCAAGTTTTGGGTGCCCCCCACCCATGGGTGCCCCCCCGACTCACCGTGGCCGTCATGGTGATGGGGGGAGGGGCGTCGGGTGCTGCCCCTCCCCCCAGCGCCCCCAGCAGCCCCCCGCGCGGCCGCCAAGCGGAACCGGATCAAACCGGCCTGGAACCCGCCCAGGAGACCTGGGGCACCCATGGGTGTCAATGGGATCTCAGCACCCATGGGTGTCATTGGGACCCACAGCACCCATGGGTGTAAATGGGACCAAGCACCCATGGGTGTCAATGGGATCTCAGCACCCATGGGTGTCATTGGGACCCACGGCACCCATGGGTGTCAATGGGACCTCAGCACCCATGGGTGTCAATGGGCCACACAACACTCATGGGTGTCAATGGGACCCACAGCACCCATGGGTGCCAATGGGATCTCAGCACCCATGGGTGTCATTGGGACCTCAGCACCCATGGGTGTCAATGGGATCTCAGCACCCATGGGTGTCATTGGGACCCACGGCACCCATGGGTGTCAATGGGACCTCAGCACCCATGGGTGTCAATGGGCCACACAACACTCATGGGTGTCAATGGGACCCACAGCACCCATGGGTGCCAATGGGATCTCAGCACCCATGGGTGTCATTGGGACCTCAGCACCCATGGGTGTCAATGGGATCTCAGCACCCATGGGTGTCATTGGGACCCACGGCACCCATGGGTGTCAATGGGACCTCAGCACCCATGGGTGTCAATGGGCCACACAACACTCATGGGTGTCAATGGGACCCACAGCACCCATGGGTGCCAATGGGATCTCAGCACCCATGGGTGTCATTGGGACCCACAGCACCCATGGGTGTAAATGGGACCCAGCACAAATGGGTGTCAATGGGATCTCAGCACCCATGGGTGCCAATGGGATCTCAGCACCCATGGGTGTCAATGGGCCCCATGGGTGTCAATGGGACCCAGCACAAATGGGTGTCAATGGGATCTCAGCACCCATGGGTGTCATTGGGACCCACAGCACCCATGGGTGTCAATGGGACTGAGCACCCATGGGTGTCAATGGGACCTCAGCACCCATGGGTGTCATTGGGACCCACAGCACCCATGGGTGTCAATGGGACCTCAGCACCCATGGGTGTCAATGGGCCCCATGGGTGTCAATGGGACCCATGGGTGTCAATGGGACCCAGCACAAATGGGTGTCAATGGGACCTCAGCACCCATGGGTGTCATTGGGACCCAGCACCCACGGGTGTTAATGACACCAGCACCCATGGGTGTCAATGAGACCCCCCCCAACACCCATGGGACCCCCAACCCCCACTCGATTAATCTCTGGAGCACCCATGGGTGTCATTGGGACCCACAGCATCCATGGGTGTCATAGGAACCCAGCACCCACGGGTGTCAACGGGACCCACAGCACCCACGGGTGTCAATGGGACCAGCACCCATGGGTGTCATTGACCCTCCCCAGCACCCATGGGACCCTCCAACTCCCATTGGAACCATCCTGGAGCACCCATGGGTGTCACCCCATCCCCCACCCATAGGTGTCAGCCCCCATAGGACCCCCCCCACCCATGGGACCCCCAAAACCCATGGGTGCCCCCCAAGACCACCCAATACCCACTGGAACCATCTCTGGAGCACCCATGGGTGTCACCCCCACCTATGGGTGTCACCCCCCATCCCCCCATAGGACCCCAACACCCATGGGTGCCCCCCAAGTCCCCCCCAGGTCCCACTGGAACTGTGCCTGGGGCACCCATGGGTGTTACCCCCCATCCCCCCATTGGACCCCCAGCACCCATGGGTGCCCCTCCCCCACCCATGGGTGCCCCTCCCCCGCTCACCGGAGGCCCCGTCCCGTTCCCGCTCCCCCCCGCTCCACGAAGAGGCGGCTGCGTGGGGGGAGGGGCAGGCGGGGGGTGGGGCCGGGGGTGGGGGAGGGGCTGCACCCATGGGTGCCCCCGCCCAGCCCCGCCCGCCGGCGCAGCATCCGGATCGACAGCGCGCCCCCTGCGGGCATGGAGGGGGAATCAGCACCCATGGGTGCTCCCCATGCACCCATAGCACCCATGGGACCCATGGCACCCATACAGAACCAATAGAACCCATAGAGCACCCACAGCACCCATGGGTGCTCCCCACGCACTCCATAGCACCCATGGGACCCACAGCACCCATAGAGAACCAATAGAACCCATAGAGCACCCGCAGCACCCAGGGGTGCTCCCCATGCACCCATAGCACCCATGGGACCCATGGCACCCATAGAGAACCAATAGAACCCATAGAGCACCCGCAGCACCCATGGGTGCTCCCCATAGCACCCATGGGACCCACGGCACCCATAGGACCCACAGCACCCATAGAGACCCCCCAGCATCCATGGGGGCTCCCCATGCACCCCATAGCACCCATAGAGCACCCACAGCACCCATGGGTGCTCCCCATGCACCCATAGCACCCATGGGACCCACGGCACCCATAGAGCACCAATAGAACCCATAGAGCACCCGCAGCACCCATGGGTGCTCCCCACGCACCCCATAGCACCCATGGGACCCATGGCACCCATAGAGAACCAATAGAACCCATAGAGCACCCACAGCACCCATGGCTGCTCCCCATGTACCCCATAGCACCCATAGAGCACCCACAGCACCCATGGGTGCTCCCCACGCACCCCATAGCACCCATGGGACCCATGGCACCCATAGAGAACCCACAGCACCTGTGGGTGCTCCCCACGCACCCCATAGCACCCATGGGACCCATGGCACCCATAGAGAACCAATAGAACCCATAGAGCACCCACAGCACCCATGGGTGCTCCCCATAGCACCCATGGGACCCACGGCACCCATAGGACCCACAGCACCCATAGAGACCCCCCAGCATCCATGGGGGCTCCCCATACACCCCTAGCACCCATGGTACTCACAGCACCCATGGGTGCTCCCAACACCCCCACAGTGCCCATGGGACCCACAGCACCCATAGAGCACCCGCAGCACCCATGGGTGCTCCCCACAGCCCCCATAGGACCCATAGCACCCATAGAGCACCCGCAGCACCCATGGGTGCTCCCCACAGCCCCCATAGGACCCATAGCACCCATAGAGCACCCGCAGCACCCATGGGTGCTCCCCACAGCCCCCATAGAACACCCACAGCACCCATGGGACCCATAGCACCCATAGAACACCCACAGCACCCATAGGACCCATAGCACCCATAGAACACCCACAGCACCCATAGAACACCCACAGCACCCATAGGACCCATAGCACCCATAGAACACCCACAGCACCCATAGGACCCATAGCACCCATAGAACACCCACAGCACTCATAGGACCCATAGCACCCATAGAGCACCCACAGCACCCATAGGACCCATAGCACCCATAGAACACCCACAGCACTCATAGGACCCATAGCACCCATAGAGCACCCACAGCACCCATAGGACCCATAGCACCCATAGAACACCCACAGCACCCATAGGACCCATAGCACCCATAGAACACCCACAGCACTCATAGGACCCATAGCACCCATAGAGCACCCACAGCACCCATAGGACCCATAGCACCCATAGAACACCCACAGCACTCATAGGACCCATAGCACCCATAGAGCACCCACAGCACCCATAGGACCCATAGCACCCATAGAACACCCACAGCACCCATAGGACCCATAGCACCCATAGAACACCCACAGCACTCATAGGACCCATAGCACCCATAGAGCACCCACAGCACCCATGGGACCCATAGCACCCATAGAACACCCACAGCACCCATAGGACCCATAGCACCCATAGAGCACCCACAGCACCTGTGGGTGCTCCCACCCCCCCAGCATCCATAGGACACCCCCAACCCCCCCAGCACCCATGGGTGCCCCCAGCACCCACCCCGTGTGGTCATGATCAGGGTGTTGTCCTCCCGCCCGTAGCGCCCGAAGCAGAGACCGGTGACCACGTCCTGGGGACCCAGGCGTCCGGGAGGGACCCAGGAGTCCGGGAGGGGACCCATATGTTCCGGGGGGACCCAGGAGATCGGGGGGGGACCCAGGAGTTTGGGAGGGACCCAGGAGTCCGGGAGGGGACCCATATGTTCCAGGGGGACCCAGGAGATCGGGGTGGGACCCAGGAGTTTGGGAGGGACCCAGGAGTTTGGGAGGGACCCAGGAGTTCGGGGGGGACCCAGGTGTTCCAAGGGGACCCAGGAGATCGGGGGGGGACCCAGGAGTTTGGGGGCACACAGGCATTCGGGAGGGACCCAGGCGTTCAGGAGGAGACCCAGGAGTTCGGGAGGGACCCAGGCGTCCGGGAGGGACCCAGGCGTTCGGGAGGGACCCAGGCGTTCGGGAGGGACCCAGGAGTTCGGGAGGGCACCCAGGAGTTCAGGAGGAGACCCAGGTGTTTCAGGGGGGACCCAGGTGTCTGGGAGAGACCCTGGAGTTCAGGAAGGGGACCCAGATATTCAGGAGGGACCCAGGCGTCCGGGAGGGGACCCAGGCGTTCGGGAGGGACCCAGGAGTCCGGGAGGGGACCCAGGCGTCCGGGAGGGGACCCAGGCGTCCGGGGCGGTGTTGGGGTCCCACCTGTGTCTGGAGGGTGCAGAGGAGGCTCCGGCCCCGGTAGAGCCGCAGTTCCCGGGGGGCGTCCAGGGCCACCAGTGTCACCGTCACCCCCCCGGGCAGGGACCCCCCGGCCAGCGCCGCCACCCCCCCCGGCAGCTGCAGCGACCACAGCGGGCGGCCCTGGGGACAATGGGGACATGGGGACAATGGGGACAATGGGGACATGGGGACAATGGGGACATTGGGGGGATATGGGGAGATATGGGGATATGGGGACAATGGGGACAATGGGGACAGTGGGGACAGTGGGGACAGTGGGGGGAGATGGGGACAATGGGGACATGGGGACAATGGGGACAGTGGGTCAGTGGGGACAGTGGGGGGAGATGGGGACAGTGGGGGGAGATGGGGACAATGGGGACATGGGGACAATGGGGACAGTGGGGACAATGGGGACAGTGGGGACAGTGGGGACAATGGGGACAGTGGGGGGATATGGGGAGATATGGGGAGATGGGGACAATGGGGAGATGGGGACAATGGGGACAATGGGGACAGTGGGGGGATATGGGGAGATGGGGACAATGGGGACATGGGGACATGGGGACAATGGGGACAGTGGGGACAGTGGGGGGATATGGGGAGATATGGGGAGATATGGGGAGATATGGGGATATGGGGACAATGGGGACATGGGGACAGTGGGGACAATGGGGACAATGGGGACAGTGGGGACAGTGGGGGGATATGGGGAGATATGGGGAGATGGGGACAATGGGGACATTGGGGACATGGGGACAATGGGGACAGTGGGGGGATATGGGGAGATATGGGGACATTGGGGATATGGGGACAATGGGGACAGTGGGGGCAGTGGGGGGATATGGGGAGATGGGGACAATGGGGACATGGGGACAGTGGGGACGGGGGGGGATATGGGGACATTGGGGACATTGGGGACATTGGGGACATTGGGGGTATATGGGGAGAATGGGGGAATATGGGACATTGAGGACAATGGGAACAAAGGGGGATAATGGGGATATGGGGAGAATGGGGGGGACAATGGGGACATAGGGGGATATGGGGACAATGGGACATGGGGGACATTGGGACATTAGGGACAATGGGGGGATATGGGGACATTGGGGGATATGGGGGGATATGGGACATTGGGGACAATGGGAACAATGGGGGACAATGGGGATATGGGGAGAATGGGGGGACATGGGGACATTAGGGACAATGGGGGGATATGGGGAGAATTGGGACATTGGGGACAGTGGAGGCATTTGGGGACATTGGGGACAATGGGGGGATATGAGGACTATGGGAACATGGGGGACAATGAGGGATATGGGGGGACATGGGGACAATGGGGACAACAGGGGGATATGGGGACATTTGGGACATTGGGGGGACATGGGGATATGGGAACATGGGGACAATGGGGACAACGGGGGGATATGGGGGGACATGGGGGGAAACAGGGACAATGGGGACATGGGGGAATGGGATCCCCCATGTTCTGGGGTCCCATGGGGGGTGTGTGGGGTTTGGGGGTGTCACCTGTGCCCCGATGGCCGTCATTGTCCCCTTTGCGGTGGCCGCCAGCAGCGCCCCCCCCTGCGCCAGCAGCCCCGCGGGGGGGGACCCCAAAACCAGCAGCGGGCGCCCCCGGGAATGGGACCTGGGGGGACATGGGGGGACATGGGGACAATGGGGGGACACAACACATGGACCCCATTGTCCCCATTGCCCCCCATGTTCCCACATCCCCCCATTGTCCCCATGACCCTGGTTGACCCCTAACCTGCTGACCCCATACATGGTCCCCATGTCCCCATATCCCCCCATTGTCCCCATATCCCCCCATTGTCCCCATGTCCCCCCATATCCCCCAATGTCCCCATTGTCCCCAATGTCACCATATTCCCCCAACGTCCCCATGTCGCCCATATCCCCATTGTTCCCATCTCCCCCATATCCCCCCATGTCCCCCAATGTCCCCATGTCCCCAATGTCCCCCATATCCCCCAATGTCCCCGTGACCCCAGCTGACCCCTGACCTGCTGACCCTATACAGGGTCCCCATGTCCCCATTGTCCCCATATCTCTCCATGTCCCCCAATGTCCCCATTGACCCCATATCCCCAATGTCCCCAATGTCCCCCATCTCCCCCAATGTCCCCATTGTCCCCAATGTCCCCGTGACCCCAGCTGACCCCTGACCTGCTGACCCCATACAGGGTCCCCATTGTCCCCATTGTCCCCATATCCCTTCATGTCCCCCAATAACCCGTTGACCCCATATTCCCAATGTCCCCAATGTCCCCCATCTCCCCCAATGTCCCCATTGTCCCCAATGTCCCCGTGACCCCAGCTGACCCCTGACCTGCTGACCCCATACAGGGTCCCCATGTCCCCATATCCCCCAATATCCCCATTGTCCCCATGTCCCCCATTGTCCCCATGTCCCCCATTGTCCCCAATGTCCCCATGACCCCGGCAGCCCCCTGACCTGCTGACCCCATACAGGGTCCCCGTTGTCCCCATTGTCCCCATATCCCTTCATGTCCCCCAATATCCCCGTTGACCCCATATCCCCAATGTCCCCAATGGCCCCCATCTCCCCCAATGTCCCCATTGTCCCTAATGTCCCCGTGACCCCGGCTGACCCCTGACCTGCTGACCCCATACAGGGTCCCGTCCCTGGTGGCCACGGCCGCTCTCCAGCGCCCCCCGGCGGCTCCACGCGGCGCCACGAACGCGGGGGGGGGACGGCACCCAGCTCTGGGGTCACACGGGGTCACGGGGGCACCCATGGGTGGGGGGCACAGGGGTCAGCGGGGTTTGGGTGCTCCCAGGGGGTCCCATTGGGCTTAGGGGGGTTTGGGGGTCCCATTGGGTCCCATTATGGGTCAGGGGGGTCCCAGGGCCCCATTGGGTCCCATTGGGGCTCAGGGGGGTTTGGGGGTCCCATTGGGGGTCCCATTGGGTTTTGAGGGCTCCCATTGGATCCTATTGTGGGTCAGGGGGGTTTGGGGGTCCCAGGGGGTCTCACTGGGTCTCATTGGGGGTCAGGTGGGTTTGGGGGTCCCATTGGGGGTCCCATTGGGTTTTGAGGGCTCCCATTGGATCCTATTGTGGGTCAGGGGGGTTTGGGGGTCCCAGGGGGTCCCACTGGGTCTCATTGGGGGTCAGGGGGGTTTGGGGGTCCCATTGGGGGTCCCATTGGGTTTTGATGGCTCCCATTGGATCCTATTGTGGGTCAGGGGGGTTTGGGGGTCCCAGGGGGTCTCACTGGGTCTCATTGGGGGTCAGGGGGGTTTGGGGGTCCCATTGGGGGTCCCATTGGGTTTTGAGGGCTCCCATTGGATCCTATTGTGGGTCAGGGGGGTTTGGGGGTCCCAGGGGGTCCCACTGGGTCTCATTGGGGGTCAGGGGGGTTTGGGGGGTCCCATTGGGTTTTGATGGCTCCCATTGGATCCTATTGGGGGTCAGGGAGGTTTGGGGGTCCCAGGGGGTCCCACTGGGTCTCATTGGGGGTCCCATTGGGTTTTGAGGGCTCCCATTGGATCCTATTGTGGGTCAGGGGGGTTTGGGGGTCCCAGGGGGTCCCACTGGGTCTCATTGGGTCCCGTTGGGCGTCAGAGGGTTTGAGGGTCCCAGGGGGTCTCACTGGGTCTCATTGGGGGTCAGGGGGGTTTGGAGGTTCCCAAGGATCCCATGGGGGGTCAGAGATGTTTGGGGGTCCCATGGGGGGTCAGGGGGGTTTGGGTGTCCCATTGGGTTTTGGGGTGTCAGGGGGTCCCATTTAGTCCCATTGGGGTGTTAGGGGGTCCCATTGGCTCCCATTGGGTTTTGGGGTGTCAGGGGATCCCATTTAGTCCCATTGGGGTGTTAGGGGGTCCCATTGAGTCCCATTGGGTCCCATTGGGTTTTGGGGTGTTGGGGGGGTCCCATCAGGTCCCATTGGGTTTTGGGGTGTTGGGGGGGTCCCATGGGAGTTCTGGGGTGTCGGGGGTCCCATTGTGGTGTTGGGGGGTCCCATTGGGGTGTTGGGGGGTGGGGGTCCCCACCTTTCCCAGCACAGTGAAGGCGTCGGGGTCCAGCACCAACACGTCCCCGTCCTCGGTGCCCACGATGGGACAATCGGGGGTCCCCTCGGGGCCCCCCCGCGGCAGAGACCCCAGACACGTCACCAGCGCCTGGGGACATTGGGGACAATGGGGACATTGAGGGCAATGGGGACAAGGGGGACAAGGGGGACAAGGGGGACATTGGGGACATTGGGGACATTGGGGACGATGGCGACAATGGGGACAATGGGGACAATGGGGGGACATTGGGGGCAATAGGCGCAATGGGGGGCAATGGGGATGATGGGGGGACATTGGGGGCAATAGGGGACAATGGGGACAATGGGGACAAGGGGGACAATGGGGGCAATGGGGACAATGGGGACAATGGGGACAATGGGGACAATGGGGGGACAAGGGGGACGATGGCGACAATGGGGACAATGGGGCAACATTGGGGGCAATAGGGGCAATGGGGGGCAATGGGGATGATGGGGGGACATTGGGGGCAATAGGGGACAATGGGGACAATGGGGACAAGGGGGACAATGGGGGCAATGGGGACAATGGGGACAATGGGGACAATGGGGGACAATGGGGGGACAAGGGGGACGATGGCGACAATGGGGACAATGGGGCAACATTGGGGGCAATAGGGGCAATGGGGGGCAATGGGGATGATGGGGGGACATTGGGGGCAATAGGGGACAATGGGGGCAATGGGGACATTGGGGGCAATGGGGACGATGGGGGACATTGGGGGACATTGGGGGACATTGGGGACAATGGGGACAATGGGGACAATGGGGACATTGGGGGACATTGGGGGACAACGGGGGACAATGGGGACATTGGGGGACATTGGGGGCAATGGGGATGATGGGGGGGACATTGGGGGCAATGGGGGCAATGGGGACGATGGGGACGATGGGGACAATGGGGGCAATGGGGGCAAGGGGGGACAAGCGGGGACAAGCGGGGACAAGGGGGACATTGGGGACGATGGCGACAATGGGGACAATGGGGACAATGGGGGCAATGGGGGCAATGGGGGCAATGGGGGCAAGGGGGGACAAGGGGGGACAAGGGGGGACAAGGGGGGACATTGGGGACAATGGCGACAATGGGGGGACATTGGGGGCAATAGGGGCAATGGGGGGCAATGGGGATGATGGGGGGACATTGGGGGCAATAGGGGACAATGGGGGCAATGGGGACATTGGGGGCAATGGGGACGATGGGGACGATGGGGGACATTGGGGGGGCAATGGGGGACATTGGGGGACATTGGGGGTGATGGGGACATTGGGGGCGATGGGGACATTGGGGGCGATGGGGACGATGGGGGACATTGGGCGACATTGGGGGCAATAGGGGCAATGGGGGCAATGGGGGGCAATGGGGGGACATTGGGGGCAATAGGGGACAATGGGGGACATTGGGGACGATGGGGACAATGGGGGCAATGGGGACAATGGGGACATTGGGGACATTGGGGACGATGGCGACAATGGGGACAATGGGGACAATGGGGACAATGGGGGGACATTGGGGGCAATAGGCGCAATGGGGGGCAATGGGGATGATGGGGGGACATTGGGGGCAATAGGGGACAATGGGGACAATGGGGACAAGGGGGACAATGGGGGCAATGGGGACAATGGGGACAATGGGGACAATGGGGGACAAGGGGGGACAAGGGGGACGATGGCGACAATGGGGACAATGGGGCAACATTGGGGGCAATAGGGGCAATGGGGGGCAATGGGGATGATGGGGGGACATTGGGGGCAATAGGGGACAATGGGGGCAATGGGGACATTGGGGGCAATGGGGACGATGGGGGACATTGGGGGACATTGGGGGACATTGGGGACAATGGGGACAATGGGGACAATGGGGACATTTGGGACATTGGGGGACATTGGGGGACAACGGGGGACAATGGGGACATTGGGGGACATTGGGGGCAATAGGGGGCAATGGGGATGATGGGGGGACATTGGGGGCAATGGGGGCAATGGGGACGATGGGGACGATGGGGACAATGGGGGCAATGGGGGCAAGGGGGGACAAGCGGGGACAAGGGGGACATTGGGGACGATGGCGACAATGGGGACAATGGGGACAATGGGGACATTGGGGGCAATGGGGGCAATGGGGACAAGGGGGGACAAGGGGGGACAAGGGGGGACAATGGGGGGACATTGGGGGCAATAGGGGCAATGGGGGGCAATGGGGACAATGGGGACAATGGGGACAATGGGGGCAATGGGGGACATTGGGGGCAATGGGGGGGACATGGGGTGTCCCCACCTGGTGCTGCAGGGGGCGCCCCTTGTGCTGCTCCACAAACGGACCCACGGCGGTGGGGGGCAGGGCCAGGAGCCTGGGGACCCACAGCACCCATGGGTGTCACTGGGACACATGGGTGACATAGGGACCCACAGCACCCATGGGTGTCACCGAGCACCCATGGGTGACATAGGGACCCACAGCACCCATGGGTGTCACCGAGCACCCATGGGTGACATAGGGACCCACAGCACCCATGGGTGTCACCGAGCACCCATGGGTGACATAGGGACCCACAGCACCCATGGGTGTCACCGAGCACCCATGGGTGACATAGGGACCCACAGCACCCATGGGTGTCACCGAGCACCCATGGGTGACATAGGGACCCACAGCACCCATGGGTGTCACTGAGCACCCATGGGTGACATAGGGACCCACAGCACCCATGGGTGTCACCGAACACCCATAGGTGACATAGGGACCCACAGCACCCATGGGTGTCACTGAGCACCCATGGGTGACATAGGGACCCACAGCACCCATGGGTGTCACCGAACACCCATAGGTGACATAGGGACCCACAGCACCCATGGGTGTCATAGGGACCCATAGCACCCATGGGTGTCACTGAGCATCCATTGGTGTCACAGGGACCCCCTAACACCCCCATATCCCCCCAATCCCCATCTCCCCCCCAGCACCCACAGCCCCCCAGCACCCATGGGTGCCCCCAATACCCCCCACCCCTCCAGCACCCATGGGTGCCCCCAGCCCCCCCCCACTCACCGCAGTGACCGTGACGTCAGCGACACTTCCGCCTTGTCCCTGCCCCCCCCAAAAATCCATCAGGGACCCAGGCGTCCGGGTGAACCCACAAAGGGACCCAGGCGTCCGGGTGAAGCCCCCACCCATGGACCCAGGCGTCCGGGTGGCCCAGCAAAGGGACCCAGGCGTCTGGGTGAACCGCCCCCCACCCATGGACCCAGGCATCTGGGTGAACCCCAGCAAAAGGGACCCAGGTGTCCGGGTGAACCACCCCCCACCCATGGACCCAGGCATCCGGGTGAACCCCAGCAAAAGGGACCCAGGTGTCCGGGTGAACCGCCCCCCACCCATGGACCCAGGCGTCCGGGTGAACCCCAGACCCATGGACCCAGGCGTCCGGGCGAACCCCAGCAAAAGGGACCCAGGTGTCCGGGTGAACCGCCCCCCACCCATGGACCCAGGCATCCGGGTGAACCCCAGACCCATGGACCCAGGCGTCCGGGTGACCCCCCGCTAAGAGACCCAGGTGTCCGGGTGAACCGCCCCCCCACCCATGGACCCAGGCATCAGGGTGAACCCCAGACCCATGGACCCAGGCATCCGGGTGAACCCCAGCAAAGGGACCCAGGCGTCCGGGCGAACCGCCCCCCACCCATGGACCCAGGCATCCGGGTGAACCCCAGCAAAAGGGACCCAGGCGTCCGGGCGAACCGCCCCCCACCCATGGACCCAGGCATCCGGGTGAACCCCAGACCCATGGACCCAGGCATCCAGGTGGCCCAGCAAAGGGACCCAGGCGTCCGGGTCAACCCCAACCAAGGACCCAGGCATCCATGTGAACCCCCACCCATGGACCCAGGCGTCCGGGTGCCCCCACCTCAAATCCTCCAGCATCTCCCTCAGCGTCGCCGGGTCCATCTGCTCCTAAACCCCCCAAACACCCCATTAAACGGGGGGGGGACACAGCACCCATGGGTGGGGGGGACCCCATTTCCCCCCCCTTTACCTGCTCGGCTTGAAGCCAAAGGTCAAGTTCAAGTGGGTCGGGGGGCCGGGGGGGCAACGTGAACTTATAGAAGGGCCGGAGGTTCCTATAGACGTAAAGGGCGGGGCCGGCGGCCACCACCAAAACGGGGGCCCCCCCCCACCTTGGGGGCCCCCCCCCCCCGAACGCCCCCACCCCCACGGGGGCCTCGCTCAAGTTCAAGGTCGTGATGGTTCCGGCTCCTCGAACCACGGCCAGGACGGGGGGGGGGAGGGGCGGCCCCGGCCCCTCCCCCAGCGCGGGGGAGCCCGGCGACCAACTGGGGGGGGGACACGGCACCCATAGCACCCATGGGTGCCCCCCCAGAGCACCCAGCACCCATGGGTGCCCCCTATAGGACCCAGGACCCCCAGCACCTGTGGGTGCCCCCCATAGCACCCAGGGACCCTCTATAGCACCCAGTAGCCATAGGTGCCCCCTATAGGACCCCCAGACCCCCCAGCACCCATGGGTGCCCCCTAGAGGACCCCCACCACCCCTAGCACCCATGGGTGTTCCCTATAGGACCCAGGACCCCCAGCACCTGTGGGTGCTCTCTATAGAACCCCCAGACCCCCCAGCACCCATGGGTGCTCCCTATAGCACCCAGGAGCCCCCAGCACCCATGGGTGCCCCCTATAGCACCCAGGGACCCTCTATAGCACCCAGTACCCATAGGTGCCCCCTAGAGGACCCCCAGACCCCCCAGCACCCATGGGTGTTCCCTATAGGACCCAGGACCCCCAGCACCTGTGGGTGCCCCCTATAGCACCCAGGAGCCCCCAGCACCCATGGGTGCCCCCCATAGCACCCAGGAGCCCCCAGCACCCATGGGTGCCCCCTATAGCAGCCAGGGACCCTCTATAGCACCCAGCACCCACAGGTGCCCCCTATGGCACCCAGGACCCCCCAGCACCCATGGGTGCCCCCCATAGCACCCAAAGACCCCAGCACCCATGGGTGCCCCCTATAGCACCCAGGGACCCTCTATAGCACCCAGTACCCATAGGTGCCCCCTATAGGACCCCCAGACCCCCCAGCACCCATGGGTGCCCCCTAGAGGACCCCCACCACCCCCAGCACCCATGGGTGTTCCCTATAGGACCCAGGACCCCCAGCACCTGTGGGTGCTCTCTATAGAACCCCCAGACCCCCCAGCACCCATGGGTGCCCCCTAGAGGACCCCCACCACCCCCAGCACCCATGGGTGTTCCCTATAGCACCCAGACCCCCAGCATCTTTGGGTGCCCCCCATAGCACCCAAAGACCCCAGCACCCATGGGTGCCCCCTATAGCACCCAGGACCCCCCAGCACCCATGGGTGGTCCCTATAGAACCCCCAGACCCCTCAGCAACCATGGGTGTCCCCTATAGCACCCAGGACCCCCCCCAGCACCCATGGGTGCCCCCCATAGCACCCAGGAGCCCCCAGCACCCATGGGTGCCCCCTATAGCACCCAGGGACCCTCTATAGCACCCAGCACCCATAGGTGCCCCCTGTGGCACCCAGGACCCCCCCAGCACCCATGGGTGCCCCCTATAGGACCCAGGACCCCCAGGACCCATGGGTGCCCCCTATAGCACCCAGGGACCCCCAGCACCCATGGGTGGTCCCTATAGAACCCCCAGACCCCTCAGCACCCATGGGTGTCCCCTATAGCACCCAGGACCCCCCAGCACCCATGGGTGTCCCCCCGAGCACCCAGGGACCCCATAGCACAAGTGGGTGTCTCTATAGGACCCAGGGACCTCCCCATCACCCATGGGAACCCAGAGTACCCATGGATCCCCAGCACCCATGGGTGCCCCCCATAGCACCCAGGGACCTCCCGGACCCCCCAGCACCCATAGGTGTCCCCTGTAGCACCCAGGGACCCCATAGCACCCATGGGACTCCCTATAGCACCCAGCACCCATTGGACCCCCCTGTAGGACCCAGGGACACCCATGCACCCATGGGACCCCATAGCACCCATGAGTACCCCCTTATAGGACTCAGGGACCCCATAGCACCCATGGGACCCCCCTATAGGACCTAGGGACCCCCCTATAAGACCCAGCACCCATGGGTGCCCTCCAGCACCCATGAGACACCATAGCACCCATGGGTGCCCCCGCTCACCTTATGGTCCCCGTCCCCGTGCAGATCAACCAGCGCTGGGGGGGAGGGGAGGGGGGAGGTCAGCAGGGACCCAGGCGTCCGGGAGGGACCCAGGAGTGCGGGAAGGGACCCAGGAATACCGGGGAGGGACCCAGGAATCTGATGGGGGACCCAGGAGATCGGGAGGGACCCAGGAGATCGGGAGGGACCCAGGAGTTCGAGAAAGGGACCCAGGAGTTCGAGAAAGGGACCCAAGAGTTCGAGAAAGGGACACAGGCGTCCGGTAAGGGACCCAGGAGTTCGGGAGGGACCCAGGAGTTCGGGAGGGACCCAGGAGTCCGGGGGAGGGACCCAGGCGTCCGGGGGAGGGACCCAGGCGTCCGGTAAGGGACCCAGGCGTCCGGGAGGGACCCAGGCGTTCGGGGGGGACCCAGGCGTCCGGGCTCACCCATGCAGGCGGGAAAGCAGCGCAGCCCGGCCAGGGGATCATCATGAGCTTCCAACCAGAGCGAAGCGCTGCGGGAGGAACCCAGGCGTCCGGGAGGGGACCCAGGAGTTCGGGAACCCCAAAAACCCCCGAAACCCCCTCAAAAAACCCGCCCCCCCCCCACCTCTCCTCCGCCGCCATCCCGTTGCCACGGCAACAAAGCTCCCGGAAGTGACGCAAGACGCGCTTGACCCCGCCCACTCGGCGCCGTCTCCCTGGCAACGCGCATCAGCCCTTTACGGCCACGCCCCCATAAGCGGTCGCCATGGCAACACAGGCCACGCCCACCTGCCCTTTAAGGTCTCGCCCCCTTGGGCGGTCGCCACGGGAATGTCGCGTCCGCTCTGGCCACGCCCCCGTAGTCATAGTGACCACGCCGTGGGCGGGGCGTTGATGTGCGCGTGACGTCATGACGCATGCGCGGTCCCGCGTTTTCCGCAGCGACGATCGTGTGAGAAGAAGCGGCCGCGATTTTTGAGGCGATTTTGGAGTTTTTAGGGAGTTTTGGGGGTCCCGGGAGCTATTGGGGGGGGACCCAGGAGTACCCCAGGGACCCAGGAGTTCGGGGGAGTCCCAGCAGTGCGAGAGGGACCCAGGAGTTCAGCAGATGACCCAAGTGTCAGAAGGGGACCCAGGAGTCCGGGAGGGACCCGGGAGTCCGATGGGGGACCCAGGCGTTCGGGAGGGGACCCAGGCGTTCGGGAGTGGACCCAGGCGTTCGGGGGGGGACCCAGCAGTCCAACAGGGGACCCAGGCGTCCGGGAGGGACCCAGGAGTTCTTTGGGGACCCAGGAGTCCAGGAGGGGACCCAGGCGTTCGGGAGGGACCCAGGAGTTCTTGGGGGGACCCAGGCGTTCGGGGGTGGACCCAGGAGTTCTTGGGGGGACCCAGGCGTTCGGGGGTGGACCCAGCAGTCCAACAGGGGACCCAGGCGTCCGGGAGGGACCCAGGAGTCCAGGAGGGGACCCAGGCGTTCGGGAGGGGACCCAGGCATCTGGGAGGGACCCAGGAGTCCAGGAGGGGACCCAGGCGTTTGGGAGTGGACCCAGGCGTTCGGGGGGGTACCCAGCAGTCCAACAGGGGACCCAGGCGTCCGGGAGGGACCCAGGAGTTCTTAGAGGGACCCAGGCATGTCCCCCCCAAATCGTGTCCCCTCTTCCGGCACCCCCCCCCCCCCCCACTCCCCAAATTCACCACCCCGGACCTCACCACCCACCTGCTGGGGGGATACGGCACCCCCCTTAATACCCCAGCGCTAATTAGCCTCATTAACCTCCCCTTGACCCCCCCGTTTCATCCCCATGGGGTCGCTCCCCAAGTGAGAGGCCGGACGGACCCCCAAAGTGAGTTTTTTAGGGGGTTTCACCCCAATTTTAACGCGTTTCTCGCCCTTTGGGGGGGTCGAATCATGGGGGGGGGTCCCTGCTCTGTGTCCCCCCCCCGTTTGGGGCTTTTTGGGGGTGTTTTTGGTGTCGGTTTTGGGGGGTTCTTGGGGGGGGAGAGGGTGGAGGGAGATGGGGAATGATGGGGCTGGGGGGGACCCAGGAGTTCGGGGAGGGACCCAGGAGTTCGGGGAGGGACCCAGGAGTTCGGGGAGGGACCCAGGAGTGCGGGAGGGACCCAGGTATCCAATGAGGGACCCAGGAGTTTGGGAGGGACCCAGGAGTTCGGGGAGGGACCCAGGTATCCAATGAGGGACCCAGGAGTTTGGGAGGGACCCAGGAGTTCGGGGAGGGACCCAGGAGTGCGGGAGGGACCCAGGTATCCAATGAGGGACCCAGGAGTTCGGGGAGGGACCCAGGAGTTCGGGGAGGGACCCAGGAGTGCGGGAGGGACCCAGGAGTGCGGGAGGGACCCAGGAGTGCGGGAGGGACCCAGGTATCCAATGAGGGACCCAGGAGTGCGGGAGGGACCCAGGAGTTCGGGGAGGGACCCAGGTATCCAATGAGGGACCCAGGAGTGCGGGAGGGACCCAGGAGTTCGGGGAGAGGACCCATGAATCTGATGGGGGATCCAGGGGGCAGGGAGGGGACCCAGGAGTTCGGGGAGGGGACGTAGGAATCTGATGGGGGACCCAGGCGTCCTAGAACGGGTGCTCCCCTATGTACAGATTGAGCCTCAATAGGGCCAGAGGGGGCGTGGCTTCTCCGGTGGGTGGGGCTTCTCCACTGGGCGTGGCCTCGTCGGTGGGCGTGGCTTCTCCGGTGGGCGGGGTCTCTCCGGTGGGCAGGGCCGGAAGCTCCATTTCCAGCAGCAGGTCCAAGGGCCCCGGAAGTGGGCGGGTCAGCTCCAACAGCGAGCTCTGATTGGACAGTTCCTGCCGAGGGGGCGGGGTTAGTGTAGAACACGCCCCCTCCCCACCCAGAGACCCCAAATTCCCCCCAATTAATTACCCCAGTGAACCCCCAATTGCCCGCCAATTAGTCTCAATTAATTACGCCTAATTCCCCCATAACCCCTGAAACCTGGGTCCCTCCCAGCACTCCTGGGTCCTTCCTGAAGGCCTGGGTTTACCCCCGGACACCTGGGTCCCTCCCCGAACGCCTGGGTCCCCTGCACTCCTGGGTCCCTCCTGGGTCCCCCCCCCCCGCACGCCTGGGTCCCCTCCCGGACTCCTGGGTCCCTCCTGGACTCCTGGGTGTCCCCCCGCACGCCTGGGTCCCTCCCCGGACTCCTGGGTCCCTCCCCGGACTCCTGGGTCCCTCCCCGGACGCCTGGGTCCCCCTGCACTCCTGGGTCCCCCGGATGCCTGGGTCCCTCCCCCACACTCCTGGGTCCCTCCTGGGTCCCCCCCCCCAAACTCCTGGGTCCCCCCGAACTCCTGGGTCCCTCCCCGGACTCCTGGGTCCCCCCCCCGAACTCCTGGGTCCCCCCCCGAACTCCTGGGTCCCTCCCCGAACTCCTGGGTCCCTCCCCGAACTCCTGGGTCCCTCCCGAACTCCTGGGTCCCTCCGGACGCCTGGGTCCCCCCGGACGCCTGGGTCCCTCCCGAACTCCTGGGTCCCTCCCGAACTCCTGGGTCCCTCCCGAACTCCTGGGTTACCCAGAACTCCTGGGTCCCTCCCCGAACTCCTGGGTCCCCTGGACGCCTGGGTCCCTCCCCGAACTCCTGGGTCCCCCAGAACTCCTGGGTCCCCCGGACGCCTGGGTCCCTCCCCGAACTCCTGGGTCCCCCAGAACTCCTGGGTCCCCCGGACGCCTGGGTCCCTCCCCGAACTCCTGGGTCCCCCAGAACTCCTGGGTCCCCCCCCGCACTCCTGGGTCCCCCCCGCACTCCTGGGTCCCCCAGAACTCCTGGGTCCCCCGGACGCCTGGGTCCCGTACCCGCAGGCGGAAGGCCCCGGGGGGCGCCCCCCGCAGTGTGGGGGGTCTCCCTGGGGGGTGCCGGAGCTGGAACAGCCCCCTGGGGACATCGGGGACGTTGGGGACGGACACGGAGCGCAGGAGCAGCCAGCGGGGGAGGGGCCGGCAGAGCGGGACCCCCGCGGGGCACACGCACGTCCTGGGGGAGGGGAGGGATGGCGTGGGGCGAGCCGGACGCCTGGGTCCCCTCCCGAACGCCTGGGTCCCCTCCCGAACGCCTGGGTCCCTCCCCAAACGCCTGGGTCCCCTCCCGAACGCCTGGGTCCCCTCCCAAACTCCTGGGTCCCCCCAATATTTTGGGTCCCCTCCTGAACTCCTGGGTCCCTCCCCAAACTTTTGGGACCTCCCGAATGCCTGGGTCCCTCCCGAACGCCTGGGTCCTTCCCCAATCTTTTGGGTCCCCTCCCCGAACACCTGGGTCCCCTCCCGAACGCCTGGGTCCCTCCTGGACACCTGGGTCCCTCCCCAACCCCCTATGTCCCCGAACACCTGGGTCCCCTCCCGAACGCCTGGGTCCCTCCCAGGTCCCTCCCGAACGCCTGGGTCCCCCCGGACACCTGGGTCCCTCCGAACCCCCCCGGACACCTGCGTCCCCCGAACGCCTGGGTCCCTCCCGAACTCCTGTGTCCCCCCCCAAACTTTTGGGTCCCCCCGGACACCTGGGTCCCTCCCAAACGCCTGGGTCCCCCCGAAACTTTTGGGTCCCCCCGGACGCCTGGGTCCCTCCCGAACGCCTGGGTCCCCCGTACCCGTTGCGGCGGGGGTGGGGCTCGTAGGGGGCGGGGCACGGGGGGTCTCGGGGTTCACAGCGGTGCCCCCCGTAGGTGTTGAAGCAGCGCTGGGTCCCCGAGCACCCATGGGTGCCCTCGGCGCATTCGTCACGGTCTGGGGGGGATATGGGGTGAGGGACCCAGGCGTCCGGGCCCCACAAGTGCCCCATGGACCCCCATAGACCCCCCATAGACCCCCCGTAGATACCCCATAACTCACATAGACCCCATAGACCCCCCAGAGACCCCCCATAGACCCCCATAGCTCCTCATAGACCCCCAGAGACCCCCCATAGGCACCCCATAGACCCCCATAGACTGCACCATCCCCGTAGACCCCATAGACCCCCATAGACACCCCATAGCTCCCCATAGCCCCCCGTAGACACCCAAACCCCCCATAGACACTCACAGACCCATAGACCCCTCATAGACCCCATAGCTCCCCATAGCCCTATAACCCCATAGCTCCCCATAGCTCCCCATAGCTCCCCATAAGCCTATAGCTCCCCATAGCTCCCCATAAGCCCATAGCTCCCCATAGCTCCCCATAACCCCATAGCTCCCCATAGCTCCCCATAAGCCTATAGCTCCCCATAGCCCCCCATAACCCCATAGCTCCCCATAAGCCCATAGCCCCCCATAGCTCCCCATAAGCCCATAGCCCCCCATAGCTCCCCATAGACCCCGTAGCCCCCCATAGCTCCCCATAAGCCCATAGCTCCCCATAACCCATAGCCCCCCATAGCTCCCCATAGCTCCCCATAAGCCCATAGCCCCCATAGCTCCCCATAAGCCCATAGCCACCCATAGCTTCCCATAGCCCCCCATAGCCCCCCATAGCTCCCCATAAGCCCATAGCCCCCCATTGCTCCCCATAGCTCCCCATAAGCCCATAGCCCCCCATAGCTCCCCATAAGCCCATAGCTCCCCATAGCTCCCCATAAGCCCATAGCCCCCCATAGCTCCCCATAGCTCCCCATAAGCCCATAGCCCCCCATAGCTCCCCATAGCTCCCCATAAGCCCATAGCCCCCCATAGCTCCCCATAAGCCCATAGCCCCCCATAGCTCCCCATAGCTCCCCATAAGCCCATAGCCCCCCATAGCCCCCCATAGCTCCCCATAAGCCCATAGCCCCCCATAGCTCCCCATAGCTCCCCATAAGCCCATAGCCCCCCATAGCTCCCCATAAGCCCATAGCTCCCCATAGCTCCCCATAAGCCCATAGCCCCCCATAGCTCCCCATAAGCCCATAGCTCCCCATAGCTCCCCATAGACCCCGTAGCCCTCCATAGCCCCCCATAGCTCCCCATAAACCCATAGCCCCCCATAGCTCCCCATAGCTCCCCATAAGCCCATAGCCCCCCATTGCTCCCCATAGCTCCCCATAAGCCCATAGCCCCCCCATAGCTCCCCATAAGCCTATAGCTCCCCATAAGCCCATAGCCCCCCATAGCTCCCCATAAGCCCATAGCCCCCCATAGCTCCCCATAGACCCCGTAGCCCCCCATAGCTCCCCATAGCTCCCCATAAACCCATAGCCCCCCATAGCTCCCCATAGCTCCCCATAAGCCCATAGCCCCCCATTGCTCCCCATAGCTCCCCATAAGCCCATAGCCCCCCATAGCTCCCCATAAGCCCATAGCCCCCCATAGCCCCCCATAAGCCCATAGCTCCCCATAAGCCCATAGCCCCCCATAGCTCCCTATAAGCCCATAGCTCCCCATAAGCCCATAGCACCCCATAGCCCCCCATAAGCCCATAGCCCCCCATAAGCCCATAGCTCCCCATAGCTCCCTATAAGCCCATAGCTCCCCATAACCCATAGCCCCCCATAGCTCCCCATAAGCCCATAGCCCCCCATAGCCCCCCATAAGCCCATAGCCCCCCATAAGCCCATAGCCCCCCATAGCCCCCCATAAGCCCATAGCCCCCCATAAGCCCATAGCTCCCCATAGCTCCCTATAAGCCCATAGCTCCCCATAACCCATAGCCCCCCATAGCTCCCCATAAGCCCATAGCTCCCCATAAGCCCATAGCCCCCCATAGTTTCCCATAGCTCCCCATAAACCCATAGCCCCCCATAGCTCCCCATAGCTCCCCATAAGCCCATAGCTCCCCATAGCTCCCCATAAGCCCATAGCCCCCCATAGCTCCCCATAGACCCCGTAGCCCCCCATAGCTCCCCATAGCTCCCCATAAACCCATAGCCCCCCATAGCTCCCCATAGACCCCGTAGCCCCCCATGTCCCACCCCTGCAGTGGGGCCCGTCCGCCCCATAACCGGGGGGGCAGGTGCAGGAGAAGCTCCCGGGGCTGTTGATGCAGCGATGGCGACAGACGGACAGGACGGAGCACTCGTCCACGTCTGACGGACAGACGGACAGTGAGGGGGGACCCAGGAGTTCGGGAGGGGATCCGGGAGTTCGGGAGGGATCCGGGAGTTCGGGAGGGGACCCGGGAGTTCAGGAGGGACCTGGGAGTTCGGGAGGGGACCCAGGAGTTCGGGAGGGGACCCAGGAGTTCGGGAGGGGACCCGGGAATTTGGGAGGGGACCCAGGAGTTCGGGAGGGGACCCAGGAGTTCGGGAGGGGACCCGGGAGTTCGGGGAGGGACCCAGGAGTTCGGGAGGGGACCCAGGAGTTCGGGAGGGGACCCGGGAGTTCGGGGAGGGACCCAGGAGTACGGGAGGGGGGTTATGGGGCAGGGGGCAGAGCTGTGGGATGTAGGTGGGGCTATGGGAACCAGGCGTTCGGGAGGGGAACCAGGCGTTCGGGAGGGGACCCAGGAGTTCGGGAGGGGACCCGGGAATTTGGGAGGGGACCCAGGAGTTCGGGAGGGGACCCAGGAGTTCGGGAGGGGACCCGGGAGTTCGGGGAGGGACCCAGGAGTTCGGGAGGGGACCCAGGAGTTCGGGAGGGGACCCAGGAGTACGGGAGGGGGGTTATGGGGCAGGGGGCAGAGCTGTGGGATGTAGGTGGGGCTACGGGACCCAGGCGTTCGGGAGGGGAACCAGGCGTTCGGGAGGGGACCCAGGAGTTCGGGAAGGGACCCAGGAGTTCGGGAAGGGGGTTATGGGATGTAGGTAGGGCTATGGGACCCAGGAGTTCGGGAAGGGACCCAGGCATTCGGGATGGGGGTTGTGGGGCTATGGGAGTTATGAGCCTATGGGGACTCTGGGGCAGGGGGCGGGGCGGGGGGGGGGGCGTGTCCCACTGTCACATGACCCGCCATCGGGCTGCAGGGGGAAGCCGGGGCAGCAGTGGCCCCCAATGAGGGGGGCGGGGCTGACAGGCAGGGGGTGGGGCTATGGGATGGGGGGGTGTGTCCCCCTGTCACATGACTGGCCATCGGGCTGCAGGGGGAAGCCAGGGCAGCAGTGGCCCCCAATGAGGGGGGCGGGGCTATGGGGCAGGGGGGCGGGGCTATGGGGCAGGGGGGCGGGGCTATGGGGCGGGGGGGTGGGGCTATGGGACGGGGGGGCGGGGTTATGGGGCAGGGGGTGTGTCCCACCGTCACATGACCGGCCGTCGGGCCGCAGCCGGAAGCCGGGGCGGCAGCGGCAGCGGAAGGAGCCGAAGGTGTTGAGGCAGAGCTGGGAGCAGCGGGCGCCCATGGAGCACTCGTCCACATCTGCAACGGGACCCAGGCGTTCGGGGGACCCAGGAGTGCCCCAGGGACCCAGGCGTGCCCCAGGGACCCAGGCGTTCGGGGGACCCAGGAGTGCCCCAGGGACCCAGGAGTACCCCAGGGACCCAGGAGTGCCCCAGGGACCCAGGCGTTCGGGGGACCCAGGAGTGCCCCAGGGACCCAGGAGTGCCCCAGGGACCCAGGCGTTCGGGGGACCCAGGAGTGCCCCAGGGACCCAGGAGTGCCCCAGGGACCCAGGCGTTCGGGGGACCCAGGAGTGCCCCAGGGACCCAGGAGTGCCCCAGGGACCCAGGCGTTCGGGGGACCCAGGAGTGCCCCGGGGACCCAGGAGTTTGGGAAGGGGACCCAGAAGTTTGGGGAGGGGACCCAGAAGTTCTGGAGGGACCCAGGAGTTCGGGGGACCCACGAGTTCAGGAGGGGACCCAGGAGTTCGGGAGGGGACCCAGGAGTTCAGGAGGGACCCAGGAGTTCGGGAAGGGACCCAGGAGTTAGGGAGGGACCCAGGAGTTCAGGGGACCCACGAGTTCAGGAGGGGACCCACGAGTTCGGGAAGGGACCCAGGAGTTCAGGAGGGGACGCAGGAGTTCGGGAGGGACCCAGGAGTTCGGGAGGGACCCAGGAGTTTGGGAGGGACCCATGTGTCCGGGAAAGGACCCAGGAGTTCGGGAGGGGACCCAGGAGTTCGGGAAGGGACCCAGGAGTTCGGGAGGGACCCAGGAGTTCGGGGAGGGACCCATGTGTCTGGGAAAGGACCCAGGCGTCCGGGAGGGGACCCAGGCGTCCGGGAGGGGACCCAGGCGTCCGGGAGGGACCCCGGCGTACCCCCGCAGGAGCGCCCGTCGGGCTCCAGCCGGAAGCCAGCGTGGCAGCGGCAGGAAAAGGCCCCCGGGGAGTTGGCGCAGCCGTGTTGGCACCAGCGGAACCGGCACTCGTCCTCGTCTGCCCCACGCGACCCATAGGGACACACGGGGACCCGTTAGTGACCCATAGGGACCCATAGGGACACATTAGAGACCCATAGGGACACATGGGGACCCATTAGTGACCCATAGGGACCCATAGGGACACATTAGAGACCCATAGGGACACATGGGGACCCGTTAGTGACCCATAGGGACCCGTTAGTGACCCACAGGGACCCATAGGGACACATAGGGACCCGTTAGTTACCCATAGGGACACATAGTGACCCATAGAGACCCATAGGGACCCGTTAGTGACCCACAGGGACCCATAGGGACACATAGGGACCCGTTAGTTACCCATAGGGACACATAGTGACCCATAGAGACCCATAGGGACCCGTTAGTGACCCACAGGGACCCATAGGGACACATTGGAGACCCATAGGGACAAATAGGGACCCGTTAGTGACCCATAGGGACCCATAGGGACACATTAGAGACCCATAGGGACACATGGGGACCCGTTAGTGACCCATAGGGACCCGTTAGTGACCCACAGGGACCCATAGGGACACATAGGGACCCGTTAGTTACCCATAGGGACACATAGTGACCCATAGAGACCCATAGGGACCCGTTAGTGACCCACAGGGACCCATAGGGACACATAGGGACCCGTTAGTTACCCATAGGGACACATAGTGACCCATAGAGACCCATAGGGACCCGTTAGTGACCCACAGGGACCCATAGGGACACATTGGAGACCCATAGGGACAAATAGGGACCCGTTAGTGACCCATAGGGACCCGTTAGTGACCCACAGGGACCCATAGGGACACATAGGGACCCGTTAGTTACCCATAGGGACCCATAGTGACCCATAGAGACCCATAGGGACCCGTTAGTGACCCACAGGGACCCATAGGGACACATAGGGACACATTAGAGACACATAGGGACCCGTTAGTGACCCACAGGGACCCATAGGGACACATTGGAGACCCATAGGGACAAATAGGGACCCGTTAGTGACCCATAGGGACCCGTTAGTGACCCACAGGGACCCATAGGGACACATAGGGACCCGTTAGTTACCCATAGGGACCCATAGTGACCCATAGAGACCCATAGGGACCCGTTAGTGACCCACAGGGACCCATAGGGACACATAGGGACACATTAGAGACACATAGGGACCCGTTAGTGACCCATAGGGACACATAGAGACACATTAGAGACCCATAGAGACCCATAGGGAGCCGTTAGTGACCCATAGGGACACATAGGGACCCGTTAGTGACCCATAGGGACACATAGAGACACATTAGAGACCCATAGGGACACATAGGGACACATTAGAGACCCATAGATACCCATAGGGACCCGTTAGTGACCCATAGGGACACATAGGGACACATTAGAGACCCATAGGGACCCGTTAGTGACCCATAGGGACACATAGGGACCCATTAGTGACCCATAGGGACACATAGGGACACATTAGAGACACATAGAGACCCATAGGGACCCGTTAGTGACCCATAGGGACACATAAGGACACATTAGAGACCCATAGGGACCCGTTAGTGACCCATAGGGACACACAGGGACACATTAGAGACCCATAGGGACCCGTTAGTGACCCATAGGGACACATAGAGACACATTAGTGACCCATAGGGACACATAGGGACACATTAGTGACCCATAGGGACACATAGGGACACATTAGAGACCCATAGGGACACATTAGAGACCCATAGGGACACATAGGGACACATTAGAGACCCATAGGGACCCGTTAGTGACCCATAGGGACACATAGAGACACATTAGAGAGCCATAGGGACACATTAGAGACACATAGGGACCCATAGGGACACATTAGAGACCCATAGAGACATATTAGTGACCCATAGGGACACATTAGTGACACCTAGAGACCCATAGAAACCCATAAGGACCCGTTAGTGACCCATAGGGACCCACAGTGACCCACAGAGACACAGAGGGACCCATAGGGACACATTAGAGACACACAGGGACACATTAGAGACCCATAGGGACACATTAGTGACACATAGAGACCCATAGGGACTAGTTAGTGACCCATAGAGACCCATAGGGACACATTAGAGACCCATAGGGGCACATTAGAGACCCATAGGGACACATAGAGACCCATAGGGACACATTAGTGACACATAGAGACCCATAGGGACACATAGGAACCCGTTAGTGACCCATAAGGACACATAGAGACCCATTAGTGACCCATAGGGATGCATTAGAGACCCATAGGGACACATAGGGACACATAGAGACCCGTTAGTGACCCACAGGGACCCGTTAGTGACCCATAGGGACACATTAGAGACCCATAGAGACCCATAGGGACCCGTTAGTGACCCACAGGGACACATTAGAGACCTATAGGGACCCGTTAGTGACCTGTTAGTGACCCATAGGGACCCGTTAGTGACCCATAGGGACACATAGAGACACATTAGAGACCCATAGGGACACATTAGTGACCCATAGGGACACATAAGGACACATTAGAGACCCATAGGGACACATAGGGACCCGTTAGTGACCCATAGGGACACATAGAGACACATTAGAGACCCATAGAGACACATTAGTGACACCTAGAGACCCATAGAAACCCATAAGGACCCGTTAGTGACCCATAGGGACCCACAGTGACCCATAGAGACACAGAGGGACCCATAGGGACACATTAGAGACACACAGGGACACATTAGAGACCCATAGGGACACATTAGTGACACATAGAGACCCATAGGGACTAGTTAGTGACCCATAGAGACCCATAGGGACACATTAGAGACCCATAGGGACACATAGAGACCCATAGGGACCCATTAGTGACACATAGAGACCCATAGGGACACATAGGGACCCGTTAGTGACCCATAGGGACACGTTAGTGTCACATAGAGACCCACAGAGACCCATAGGGACACATAGTGACCCATAGGGACACATAGAGACCCATAGGGACCCATTAGTGACACATAGAGACCCATAGGGACACATAGGGACCCGTTAGTGACCCATAGAGACACAGAGAGACTCGTTAGTGACCCATAGGGACCCACAGTGACCCATAGAGACTCATTAGTGACCCATAGGGACCCATTAGTGACACATAGAGACCCACAGAAACCCATAGGGACCCATAAGTGACCCATAACGCCCCATAGGAAACACCACACAATCAATACCCCTCCTTCCCGTTCCCCTCCCCTCCCCCATTCCCCTCCCCCACTCTCCAGCCCCCTCCCCCACACAATCAATTCCCCTCCCCCCCTCCCCGCCCCTCCCCCTCACCCACACACTCTGTTCTCGTGAGCCGGTAGCCGGGGGGGCAGCGGCACTGGAACCCCCCCACGCTGTTCACACAGTCCTGGCTGGGCCGGCAGGGGGAGGGGCCGGGACCCCCGCACTCGTCCACGTCTGGGGGGACCCAGGAGTTCGGGGGACCCAGGAGTTCCGGGGACACAGGAGTTCAGGGGACCGAGAAGTTCGGGGGGGACCCAGGAGTTCGGGGGGGACCCAGGAGTTCGGGAGGGACCCAGGAGTTCTGGGGGACCCAGGAGTTCGGGGGGGGACCCAGGAGTTCAGGGAGAATCCCAGGAGTTCGAGGGGGGGGACCCAGGAGTTCGGGAGGGGACCCAGGAGTTCGGGAGGGGACCCAGGAGTTCGAGGGGGGGACCCAGGAGTTCGGGAGGGACCCAGGAGTTTGGGGGGGACCCAGGAGTTCGGGGGGGGGGGACCCAGGAGTTCAGAGGACCCAGGAGATCGGGGGGGGGAACCCAGGAGTTCGGGAGGGACCCAGGAGTTCAGGGGTTCCCAGGACCCCTCCAAACCCCACTGTATAGGCCCCTCCCATCCTTAAACCCCGCCCCTCATTCTTAACCCCGCCCCCATTCTTAACCCCGCCCCTCATTCTTAACCCCACCCATCTCTTAACCCCGCCCCCTTAAAGCCCTGCCCACCCATCAACCCCGCCCCCTTAAGCCCTGCCCTTTCCTGTAACCCCGCCCATCCCAGGGCCCACCCCCTCCCTTAAGCCCATCCCTATGCCCCGCCCCCTCCCATAGCCCTGCCCATCGTTAACCCCACCCACCATTAACTCCACCCCCCTTTAGCCACACCCCATCCCTTAGCCCCGCCGCCTCCAAGCCCTGCCCCTAAGCTCCGCCCCTCTAAGCCCCGCCCCCTCCATGCACCGCCCCTCCAAGCCCCGCCCACCACAGTCTCTGCCCCTTAACCCCCACCCCTTTCCATTAACCCTGCCACCCTAACCCCGCCCATTTAAGCCCCGCCCTCTTTAACCCAGTATTAGCCCCACCCATCCCTTAACCCCGCCCCTTCAAGCCCCACCCCTTCCCATTAACCCTGCCCCTCTAAGCCCCGCCCTTCCAACCCAAGCCCCACCCCTTCCAAGCTCCGCCCATTCAAGCCTCACCCCTCTAAACCCCGCCCCTCAACACCCTGCCCACCCAATGCCCCGCCCCCCTAAGCCCCGCCCCTCACCCTGACACCCCCCATCGGGGGCGGGTTCATATCCAGGCGGGCAGTTCCCCGCGGGGGGCGTGGCCAGCGGTGGAGGGGGCGGGGCCAGCGGCGGAGTGGGCGGGGCCGGGGGCGGGGCCGGGCTGTGGGCGGGGCTGAGCAGCGCGGCCGAGCGGGGGAGGCACAGGTACCCCCCGAAGTGGTTGAGGCAGCGCAGGCGCCCCCTGCAGGCCGGGAGGGGACCCGCCGCCTCGCACTCGTCCACGTCTGGGGGGGATGGGGGGGCTGGGGACCCAGGCGTCCGGGACCCCCAACCATCCCCCAGCCCCTCCCCATAGGGACCCAGGCGTCCGGGATCCCCAACCATCCCCAGCCCCCCCATACGGACCCAGGCGTCCGGGAGTCCCAAACCACATTAGGGACCCCACCATAGCGACCCAGGCATCCGGGACCCCAACCCCCCTTTGTTAGCCCCCCATAGGGACCCAGGCGTCCGGGACTCACAACCCCCCCTTGTTAGTCCCCCATAGGGACCCAGGCATCTGGGATCCCCCTATCCCATTAGGGACCCACCCATAGGGACCCAGGCGTCCGGGATCCCCAACCATCCCCCAGCCCCCCCATAGAGACCCAGGCGTCCGGGACCCGCAACCCCGCTTTGTTAGCCCCCCATAGGGACCCAGGCGTCCGGGACCCCCAACCCCCCCTTTGTTAGCCCCCCATAGGGACCCAGGCGTCCGGGATCCCCAACCCCCCCTTTGTTAGCCCCCCATAGGGACCCAGGCATCCGGGACCCCCAACCCCCCCTTTGTTAGCCCCCACATAGGGACCCAGGTGTCTGGGATCCCCAACCATCCCCCAGCGCCCCCCACATAGGGACCCAGGCGTCCGGGACCCCCAACCCCCCTTTGTTAGCTCCCCATAGGGACCCAGGTGTCCGGGACGCCCCCCAACCCCTATAGGAGAAGCACCAACCCCCCCACAGGGGACCCAGGCGTCCGGGCCGCCCCTCCCCCACCTTTGCAGTGCTCGGTCTCGGGGTCCCACTCGTATCCATCGCTGCACTCCTGTGGGGGAGGGGGGTCACCCAGGGGACCCAGGCGTCCGGGACACCCCATAAGGGACCCAGGAGTTCGGGACACCTCATAAGGGACCCAGGAGTTTGGGACCCCCCCAATCCCCCACCTGGGGACCCCTCCCCCCCATAGTGGACCCAGGCGTCCGGGGACCCTCATAGTGGACCCAGGCTTCTGGGACACCCCCCATAAGGGACCCAGGTGTTCGGGACCCCCCAACCCCCCACTTGGTGACACCTCCCCCCCATACTGGACCCAGGCGTCCGGGAAACCCTGCAAGGGACCCAGGCATTCGGGACCCCCCAACCCCCACCTGGGCACCCCTACCCCCACCCAGCGGACCCAGGAGTTCGAGGACCCCCATAAGGGACCCAGGCATCCGGGGAACCTCATAGTGGACCCAGGAGTTCGGGACCCCCCCAACCCCCACCTGGGCAACCGTCCCCCCCATACTGGACCCAGGCATTCGGGACCCCCCAACCCCCACCTGGGGACCCCTCCCCCCCCCCCCAGCGGACCCAGGAGTTCAGGGACACCCCATAAGGGACCCAGGCGTCCGGGGAACCTCATAGTGGACCCAGGAGTTCGGGACCCCCCAACCCCCCACCTGGGCACCCCTCCCCCCCGCCCCAGCGGACCCAGGAGTTTGGGGACACCCCATAAGGGACCCAGGCATCCGGGGAACCTCATAGTGGACCCAGGAGTTCGGGACCCCCCAACCCCCACCTGGGCAACCGTCCCCCCCATACTGGACCCAGGCATTCGGGACCCCCCCCAACCCCCACCTGGGGACCCCTCCCCCCTGCCCCAGCGGACCCAGGAGTTCGGGGACACCCCATAAGGGACCCAGGCGTCCGGGGAACCTCATAGTGGACCCAGGAGTTCGGGACCCCCCAACCCCCCACCTGGGCACCCCTCCCCCCCGCCCCAGCGGACCCAGGAGTTTGGGGACACCCCATAAGGGACCCAGGCATCCGGGGAACCTCATAGTGGACCCAGGAGTTCGGGACCCCCCAACCCCCACCTGGGCAACCGTCCCCCCCATACTGGACCCAGGCATTCGGGACCCCCCAACCCCCACCTGGGGACCCCTCCCCCCCGCCCCAGCGGACCCAGGAGTTCGGGGACACCCCATAAGGGACCCAGGCGTCTGGGGACCCTCATAGTGGACCCAGGAGTTCGGGGCCCCCCAACCCCCCACTTGGTGACCCCTCCCCCTCATAGTGGACCCAGGCATCCGGGAAACCCCATAAGGGACCCAGGCGTCCGGGGACCCTCATAGTGGACCCAGGCGTCCGGGACCCCTCAACCCTCCACCTGGGGACCCCTCTCCCCCACAGTGGACCCAGGCGTCCGGGCCGCCCCTCCCCCTCACCGTGTATTCCTCGGGCTCCTCCAGGTCCGGGGGGGCGGCGGCCGCGAGGAGCAGGAGGGGGAGGGGCAGGAAGCACCAGGGTCCCATGGTCCTGATGGGGGGGAGGGGAAGGTCACCCGGACGCCTGGGTCCCCCCCTCAGATCCCCTCCTCCACTCCCCCGAACGCCTGGGTCCCCCCATTTCCCTCTCCCGGACGCCTGGGTCCCTCCATTTCCCTCTCCCGGACGCCTGGGTCCCTTCATTTCCCTCTCCCGGACGCCTGGGTCCTTCTCTTCCCCGGACGCCTGGGTCTTTCTCTCCCCGAACGCCTGGGTCCCCCCATTTCCCTCTCCCGGACGCCTGGGTCCTTCTCTCCCCGAACGCCTGGGTCCCCCCATTTCCCTCTCCCGGACGCCTGGGTCCTTCTCTCCCCGAACGCCTGGGTCCCCCCATTTCCCTCTCCCGGACGCCTGGGTCCCCCCGCAACGAGGGACACCCCCCCCCCGCCCCCCATAAAAGTGGGGGCGGAGGGGGTGGGGGTCCCTCGGGGACCCAGGCGTCCGGGTAGGGGGAGGGGCAGCTCAGGCCAACGTGGACCAGGAAGGGGGATGCGGGGAGGGGCGGGACTCCAAAAAGGGACCCAGGCGTTCGGGAGGGGGTAGGGTGGGGGGGGGGGAGGGGTTGGAGGGTGGGGGGACCCAGGCGTCCGAGGACCCACCCCCCACCCCCCCGCTCCGATCTCCCCCCACCCTGAGAGCCGTCGGAAAAGGGACCCAGGCGTCCGGGAGGGCTCCACCCCCCCCCACCAGCCCCCCCTCCCAAAAAATGGACCCAGGCGTCCCGGAGGGCTCCACCCCCCCCCCCCACCCCCCCCCCCCAAAAAAATGGACCCAGGCGTCCGGGAGGGCTCCACCCCCACCCAAAAAAATGGACCCAGGCGTCCGGGATACCTCATAAGGGACCCAGGCGTCCGGGAACCCCCATAGGGGACCCAGGCGTTCGGGACATCCCCCATAAGGGACCCAGGCATCCGGAAACCCCCATAAGGGACCCCGGCGTTCGGGAACCCCCATAGTGGACCCAGGCGTCCGGGAGCCCTCCACCCCTCCCATCCCCCCAAAAAATGGACCCAGGTGTCCAGGGATCCCCATAAGGGACCCAGGTGTCCGGGAACCCCCACAGGGGACCCAGGCGTCCGGGAGGCCTCCACCCCCCTATCCCCCCTAAAAATGGACCCAGGCGTCCGGGACACCCTGTAAGGGACCCAGGCATCCGGGACATCCCATAAGGGACCCAGGCGTCCGGGACCCCCGATAGTGGACCCAGGCGTCCGGGAGCCCTCCACCCCTCTAAGAATGGACCCAGGCGTCCGGGGATTTTTGAGGACCCCCACCGCCCCCCCAAAAAAAAACCCAAATCAGCCCAACTTTCAATGTCCTTTATTCACCCCACCCCCATTTTTGGGGTCCCCCCATTTTGGGGGTGTCCCAGTTTTGGGGTCCCCCCATTTTCGGGGTGTCCTGGATGGGGGGACCCCCAAAATGCCCCATTTTTGGGGTGTCGCAGCTCCTGGACCCCCCCGGTTTTGGGGTGCTGGGTTGGGGGGGTCCCAGTTTTGGGGGGTCCCCCTATTTTGGGGTCCCCCCCATTTTGGGGTCACTCGTGGTACATCCGCAGCAAACAGGCGCTGATTCCCGCCATGTAGCGTTCCCATAGCAACTGGTGCCTGTGGACAAAAGGGGGGGTCCCCAAAATATGGGGGGGGTCCCCAAAATTAGGGGGGTCCCCAAGATATGGGGGTCCCTCCACCTCCCCCCCGGGGACGTTTTGGGGTGAAAACGCTGTGTTTTGGGGGGCACCCACAGAAGGGAAATGAGGGTTTTGGGGTGTCCCAGTTTGGGGGTTCAGGGGGAATTTTGGGGTTCAGGTGGAAATTTGGGGGTTCAGGACAAATTTTGGGGTTCAGGTTCAATTTGGGGATTCAGGGTGAATTTTGGGGTTCAGGGTCAAATTTGGGGTCCCCGGGTGAGTCCATTTTGGGGTCCCTGGGGGGTATTTGGGGTCCTGGGTGGGTCCACTTTGGGGTCCCAGGGGGGGATTTAGGGTCCCCGCATGTGAATTTTGGGGTCCCGGGGGGGTCCCATTTTGGGGTCCCTGGGGGGTATTTGGGGTCCCAGGTGGGTCCATTTTGGGGTCCTGGGGGGGGATTTTGGGGTCCCGGGGGTGATTTTGGGGTCTCCAAGGATCATTTTGGGGTCCCTGGGGGGGATTTCAGGGTCCCCAGGTGGGTCCATTTTGGGGTCACGGGGGGGGGGGGATTTGGGGTCCCCGGATGTGAATTTTGGGGTCCGGGGTCGGTCCATTTTGGGGTCCCCGGGGGGGTTTTTGGGGTCCCCGGGTGTGAATATTGGGGTCCCGGGGGGGATTTTGGGGTCCGGGGTCGGTCCATTTTGGGGTCCCCGGGGATGATTTTGGGGTCCCAGGGGTGAATTTGGGGTCCCGGGGGATCCCATTTTGGGGTCCTGGGGGGTGATTTGAGGTCCTGGGTGGTTCCATTTTGGGGTCCAGGGGGGTATTTGAGGTCCTGGGTGAGTCCATTTTGGGGTCCTGGGGGGGATTTTGGCCTCTCCAAGGATCATTTTGGGGTCCGCGGGGATGATTTTGGGGTCCCCGGGGGGGTTTTCGGGGTCCCCGGGTGTGAATTTTGGGGTGCCGGGGGGGATTTTGGGGTCCGGGGGGTCCATTTTGGGGTCCCAAGGGTGAATGTGGGGTCCCCGGGTGGGTCCATTTTGGGGTCCCGGGGGTGATTTTGGGGTCCCGGGTGGGTCCATTTTGGGGTCCCCGGGGATGATTTTGGGGTCCCAGGGGTGAATTTGGGGTCCCGGGGGATCCCATTTTGGGGTCCTGGGGGGTGATTTGAGGTCCCGGGTGGTTCCATTTTGGGGTCCAGGGGGGTATTTGAGGTCCTGGGTGAGTCCATTTTGGGGTCCTGGGGGGGATTTTGGCCTCTCCAAGGATCATTTTGGGGTCCCCGGGGGTGATTTTGGGGTCCACGGGGGGGTTTTCGGGGTCCCCGGGTGTGAATTTTGGGGTGCCGGGGGGGATTTTGGGGTCCGGGGGGTCCATTTTTGGGGGTCTCACCTGAACCCCCCCAGCGCCCGCGGAGCCGCTGTGTAGCTGCCCAGGAAAAGCCGCAGGTCCCCGATCGACCACTTGTCCGAGCGGCACGGCTCCACCACCTGCAGCGCCCGGACGCCGGGGTCCCTCAGGACGCCTGGGTCCCTCCCGAACTCCTGGGTCCCTCCCGAACTCCTGGGTCCCTCCCGAACTCCTGGGTCCCCTCCCGGACTCCTGGGTCCCTCGCGAACTCCTGGGTCCCTCCCGAACTCCTGGGTCCCTTCCCGGACTCCTGGGTCCCCTCCCGAACGCCTGGGTCCCTCCCAGACTCCTGAGTCCCTCCCGGACTCCTGGGTCCATCCTGGACGCCTGGGTCCCCCCTCAACTCGCGGGTCCCTACCGGACGCCTGGGTCCCTTCCCGGACTCCTGGGTCCCCTCCCGAACTCCTGGGTCCCCTCCCGGACTCCTGGGTCCCTCCCGAACTCCTGGGTCCCCTCCCGAACGCCTGGGTCCCTCCCGAACTCCTGGGTCCCTCCTGAACTCCTGGGTCCCTTCCCGGACTCCTGGGTCCCTTCCCGGACTCCTGGGTCCCCTCCCAAACTCCTGGGTCCCTCCCGAACTCCTGGGTCCCTTCCCGGACTCCTGGGTCCCTCCCGAACGCCTGGGTCCTTCCCAGACCCTTGGGTCACCTCCCAGACACCCGGTTGCCTCCTGAACACTTGGCTGCCACCCGAACTCCTGGGTCCCCAAAACCCCATAGACCACCCATAACACCCCAAAACCCCCAGTCCACCCAGGGTCCTGGTCTGGGGTCCCACTTGTGGGTCTGGGGTCCCAGCTGTGGGTCTGGGGTCCCACTTGTGGGTCTGGGGTCCCAGCTGTGGGTCTGGGGTCCCACTTGTGGGTCTGGGGTCCCAGTTGGGGGTCTGGGGTCCCACTTGTGGGTCTGGGGTCCCAGCTGTGGGTCTGGGGTCCCAGTTGGGGGTCTGGGGTCCCACTTGTGGGTCTGGGGTCCCAGCTGTGGGTCTGGGGTCCCACTTGTGGGTCTGGGGGTCCCACTTGTGGGTCTGGGGTCCCGGTTGTGGGTCTGTGGCTCCCACTTGTGGGTCTGGGGTCCCAGTTGTGGGTCTGGGGTCCCACTTGTGGGTCTGGGGTCCCACTTGTGGGTCTGTGGCTCCTACTTGTGGGTCTGGGGTCCCAGTTGTGGGTCTGGGGGTCCCACTTGTGGGTCTGGCGTCCCAGTTGTGGGTCTGGGGTCCCACTTGTGGGTCTGGGGTCCCAGTTGTGGGTCTGGCGTCCCACTTGTGGGTCTGGGGTCCCAGTTGTGGGTCTGGGGTCCCAGCTGTGGGTCTGGGGTCCCACTTGCGGGTCTGGGGTCCCAGCTGTGGGTCTGGGGTCCCGGTTGTGGGTCTGGGGTCCCAGCTGTGGGTCTGGGGTCCCGGTTGTGGGTCTGGGGTCCCACTTGTGGGTCTGGGGTCCCAGCTGTGGGTCTGGGGTCCCGGTTGTGGGTCTGTGGCTCCCACTTGTGGGTCTGGGGTCCCAGTTGGGGGTCTGGGGTTCCACTTGTGGGTCTGGGGTCCCGGTTGTGGGTCTGGGGTCCCACTTGTGGGTCTGGGGTCCAAGCTGTGGGTCTGGGGTCCCGGTTGTGGGTCTGGGGTCCCACTTGTGGGTCTGGGGTCCCAGCTGTAGGTCTGGGGGTCCCAGCTGTGGGTCTGGGGTCCCGGTTGTGGGTCTGGGGTCCCACTTGTGGGTCTGGGATCCCGGTTGTGGGTCTGGGGTCCCACTTGTGGGTCTGGGGTCCCAGCTCTGGGTCTGGGGTCCCAGCTGTGGGTCTGGGGTCCCACTTGTGGGTCTGGGGTCCCGGTTGGGGGTCTGGGGTCCCACTTGTGGGTCTGGGGTCCCGGTTGGGGGTCTGGGGTTCCACTTGTGGGTCTGGGGTCCCAGTTGTGGGTCTGGGGTCCCAGCTGTGGGTCTGGGGTCCCGGTTGTGGGTCTGGGGTCCCACTTGTGGGTCTGGGGTCCCGGTTGTGGGTCTGGGGTCCCAGTTGGGGGTCTGGGGTCCCACTTGTGGGTCTGGAGTCCCAGCTGTGGGTCTGGGGAACCCAGTTGTGGGTCTGGGGGTCCCAGTTGTGGGTCTGGGGTCCCACTTGTGGGTCTGGGGTTCCACTTGTGGGTCTGGGGGTCCCACTTGTGGGTCTGGAGTCCCAGCTGTGGGTCTGGGGAACCCAGTTGTGGGTCTGGGGTCCCGGTTGTGGGTCTGGGGTCCCACTTGTGGGTCTGGGGTCCCGGTTGTGGGTCTGGGGTCCCACTTGTGGGTCTGGGGTTCCACTTGTGGGTCTGGGGGTCCCACTTGTGGGTCTGGGGTCCCAGTTGTGGGTCTGGGGTCCCACTTGTGGGTCTGGGGTTCCACTTGTGGGTCTGGGGGTCCCACTTGTGGGTCTGGAGTCCCAGCTGTGGGTCTGGGGAACCCAGTTGTGGGTCTGGGGTCCCGGTTGTGGGTCTGGGGTCCCACTTGTGGGTCTGGGGTCCCGGTTGTGGGTCTGGGGTCCCACTTGTGGGTCTGGGGTCCCGGTTGTGGGTCTGGGGTCCCAGTTGGGGGTCTGGCGTCCCAGTTGTGGGTCTGGGGTCCCACTTGTGGGTCTGGGGTCCCAGTTGGGGGTCTGGGGTCCCGGTTGTGGGTCTGGGGTCCCAGTTGGGGGTCTGGGGTCCCAGTTGTGGGTCTGGGGTCCCACTTGTGGGTCTGGGGTCCCGGTTGTGGGTCTGGGGTCCTGGTTGTGGGTCTGGGGTCCCAGTTGTGGGTCTGGGGTCCCGGTTGTGGGTCTGGGGTCCCACTTGTGGGTCTGGGGGTCCCAGTTGTGGGTCTGGGGTCCCAGTTGTGGGTCTGGGGTCCCGGTTGTGGGTCTGGGTTCCCACTTGTGGGTCTGGGGGTCCCAGTTGTGGGTCTGGGGGTCCCAGTTGTGGGTCTGGGGTCCCACTTGTGGGTCTGGGATCCCAGCTGTGGGTCTGGGGTCCCGGTTGTGGGTCTGGGGTCCCGGTTGGGGGTCTGGGGTCCCACTTGTGGGTCTGGGGTCCCACTTGTGGGTCTGGGATCCCAGCTGTGGGTCTGGGGTCCCAGTTGTGGGTCTGGGGTCCCAGCTGTGGGTCTGGGGTCCCACTTGTGGGTCTGGGGGTCCCACTTGTGGGTCTGTGGCTCCCACTTGTGGGTCTGGGATCCCAGCTGTGGGTCTGGGGTCCCGGTTGTGGGTCTGGGGTCCCGGTTGGGGGTCTGGGGTCCCACTTGTGGGTCTGGGGTCCCAGCTGTGGGTCTGGGGTCCCGGTTGTGGGTCTGGGGGTCCCACTTGTGGGTCTGGGGTCCCAGTTGGGGGTCTGGGGTCCCACTTGTGGGTCTGGAGTCCCAGTTGTGGGTCTGGGGTCCCACTTGTGGGTCTGGGGTCCCAGCTGTGGGTCTGGGGTCCCACTTGTGGGTCTGGGGTCCCAGCTGTGGGTCTGGGGTCCCAGTTGTGGGTCTGGGGTCCCACTTGTGGGTCTGGGGTCCCAGCTGTGGGTCTGGGGTCCCGGTTGTGGGTCTGGGGTCCCAGCTGTGGGTCTGGGGGTCCCACTTGTGGGTCTGGGGTCCCGGTTGTGGGTCTGGGGTCCCAGTTGGGGGTCTGGGGTCCCACTTGTGGGTCTGGAGTCCCAGCTGTGGGTCTGGGGAACCCAGCTGTGGGTCTGGGGAACCCAGTTGTGGGTCTGGGGTCCCACTTGTGGGTCTGGGGTTCCACTTGTGGGTCTGGGGGTCCCACTTGTGGGTCTGGAGTCCCAGCTGTGGGTCTGGGGAACCCAGTTGTGGGTCTGGGGTCCCGGTTGTGGGTCTGGGGTCCCACTTGTGGGTCTGGGGTCCCGGTTGTGGGTCTGGGGTCCCAGTTGGGGGTCTGGGGTCCCACTTGTGGGTCTGGGGTCCCAGCTGTGGGTCTGGGGGTCCCACTTGTGGGTCTGGGGTCCCAGTTGTGGGTCTGGGGTCCCAGCTGTGGGTCTGGGGTCCCGGTTGTGGGTCTGGGGTCCCACTTGTGGGTCTGGGGTCCCACTTGTGGGTCTGGGGTCCCAGTTGTGGGTCTGGCCCCACGGCCGCTCACCTTCTCCACCAGGTCCACGAAGAAGTCCCGCACGTCGCGGGGGTGGGGCAGCTTGAGCCCCACGTTCACCAGCGCCCGCGACAGCGCCTGCGGACCCAGGCGTCCGGGAGGGACCCAGGCGTCCGGGAGGGACCCAGGCGGCCGGGAGGGACCCAGGCGTCCGGGGGGACACAGGAGTTCAGGGGGAAACAGGAGTTTGGGGGACCCAGGAGTTCGGGGGGGACACGGGAGATCAAGGGGACCCAGGAGTTCAGGGGGCACCCAGGAGTGCCCCAGGGACCCAGGAGTTCGGGGGGGACCCAGGAGTTCGGGAGGGGACCCAGGAGTTCAGGGGGGACCCAGGAGTTCAGGGGGGACCCAGGAGTTCGGGGGGACCCAGGAGTGCCCCAGGGACCCGGGAGTTCGGGGGGGGACCCAGGAGTTCGGGAGGGGACCCAGGAGTGCCCCAGGGACCCAGGAGTTCGGGAGGGACCCGGGAGTTCGGGAGGGACCCAGGAGTTCAGGGGGGACCCAGGAGTGCCCCAGGGACCCAGGAGTTCGGGAGGGGACCCAGGAGTACCCCAGGGACCCAGGAGTTCGGGAGGGGACCCAGGAGTGCCCCAGGGTCCCAGGCTCACCTTGAAGTTCGTTTCCATCTCGTTATAGACCGAGATCTTCCCCCGCAGCGCCGAGCACACCAGGCTGGGGGAGGGGCAGGGGGACCCAGGCGTCCGGGAGGGACCCAGGCGTCCGGGTGACCCAACCCCACCCCAGGGGACCCAGGCGTCCGGGAGGGACCCAGGAGTTCAGGGAGGGACCCAGGAGTTCGGGGGGGACCCAGGAGTTCAGGAAAGGACCCAGGCGTTCGGGAGGGACCCAGGAGTTCGGGAGGGACCCAGGAGTTCGGGAGGGACCCAGGCGTTCAGGGAGGGACCCAGGAGTTCGGGAGGGACCCAGGAGTTCGGGAGGGACCCAGGAGTTCGGGGGGGACCCAGGAGTTCAGGAAGGGACCCAGGAGTTCGGGAAAGGACCCAGGTGTCCGGGAGGGACCCAGGAGTTCAAGAAGGGACCCAGGAGTTCGGGAGGGACCCAGGAGTTCAGGCAGGGACCCAGGAGTTCGGGGGGGACCCAGGAGTTCGGGGGGGACCCAGGAGTTCGGGGAGGGACCCAGGAGTTTGGGAAGGACCCAGGAGTTCGGGAGGGACCCAGGAGTTCAGGAGGGACCCAGCAGTTCATGAAGGGACCCAGGCGTCCGGGAGGGACCCAGGCGTTCAGGGAGGGACCCAGGCGTCCGGTGTCACCTCTTGTGCTGGTCCAGCAGGTCCTTGTCGCTCACCAGCACCTTCAGCTCCTTCAGGTCCTGCAGGAACGAGCGGGGGACGTCCCCATCGGGCTCGGCCGCCTCGGGCGCTGGGGACACGGACACACCGCTGGGGACCCAGGAGTGCCCCAGGGACCCAGGCGTTCGGGGGGGACCCAGGAGTGCGGGGGACACAGGAGTACAGGGGGACCCAGGAGTTCGGGGGGGACCCAGGAGTTCGGGAGGGGACCCCAGGGACAGAACTGGAGACATGGGGACAATGTCCCATTGCCCCCAATGTCCCCAATGTCCCCATTGCCCCCAATGTCCCCATTGTCCCCAATGTCCCCAATGTCCCCATTGCCCCCAATGTCCCCATTGTCCCCATTGCCCCCAATGTCCCCAAAGTCCCCATTGTCCCCATTGTCCCCATTGCCCTCAATGCCCCCATCGTCCCCAATGTCCCCATTGTCCCCATTGCCCCCAATGTCCCCATTGTCCCCATTGTCCCCAATGTCCCCATTGCCCCCAATGTCCCCAATGTCCCCATTGCCCCCAATGTCCCCACTGTCCCCAATGTCCCCATTGCCCCCAATGTCCCCATTGTCCCCATTGCCCTCAATGCCCCCATCGTCCCCAATGTCCCTATTGTCCCCAATGTCCCCATTGCCCCCAATGTCCCCATTGTCCCCATTGCCCCCAATGTCCCCAAAGTCCCCATTGTCCCCATTGTCCCCATTGCCCTCAATGTCCCCATCGTCCCCAATGTCCCCATTGTCCCCAGTGTCCCCAGCTCTCACTCATTGCCCCCTGTGTCCAATGTCCCATCATGTGTTGGGCACAGGCCGCCAGGTCCCCGAAACTCAGGAACTGCAGCCGCCGCTTCCCCGTCTCGAAGCGGCTGTTGGCGAAGAACACGATGGCGGCGTAATCCCTGCGGGGAGGGGACAACAACGGGGACACAAGTGTCACCAGGGGGGTCCCCAGACCCCCCCGAACCCCAAAACCCCCCTGTACACCCCCCTACAACCCAACCCCTATGAGGGGGGGACACAAAGGGGGACAATGGGGTCCATGAAGCCCAAACCCCCCCGTACCCCCAATCCCTATGGGGAGGGGACAACAACGGGGACACAAGTGTCACCAGGGGGGTCCCCAGACCCCCCCGAACCCCAAAACCCCCCTGTACACCCCCCTACAACCCAACCCCTATGAGGGGGGGACACAAAGGGGGACAATGGGGTCCATGAAGCCCAAACCCCCCCGTACCCCCAATCCCTGCGGGGAGGGGACAACAACGGGGACACAAGTGTCACCAGGGGGGTCCCCAGACCCCCCCGATCCCCAAAACCCCCCTGTACACCCCCCTACAACCCAACCCCTATGAGGGGGGGACACAAAGGGGGACAATGGGGTCCCCAAACTTCCCTGAATACACAACCTGCCCTGAACCCCAAAACCCCTCTGAACCCCCAATTTCTACGGGGAGCGGACAACAACGGGGACACAAGTGTCACCAGGGGGGTCCCCAGACCCCCCCGATCCCCAAAACCCCCCTGTACACCCCCCTACAACCCAACCCCTATGAGGGGGGGACACAAAGGGGGACAATGGGGTCCCCAAACCCCTCTGAATGCCTGAAATCCCCTGAACCCCCAAAACCCCCTGTACCCCCAATTCCTACAGGGAGGGCACACAAAGGGGGACAAAACTGTCACCATGGGGGTCCCCAGAACCCCCCAAACCCCAAAACCCCCCTGTACACCCCCCTACAACCCAACCCCTATGAGGGGGGGACACAAAGGGGGACAATGGGGTCCATGAAGCCCAAACCCCCCCGTACCCCCAATCCCTATGGGGAGGGGACAACAACGGGGACACAAGTGTCACCAGGGGGGTCCCCAGACCCCCCCGAACCCCAAAACCCCCCTGTACACCCCCCTACAACCCAACCCCTATGAGGGGGGGACACAAAGGGGGACAATGGGGTCCATGAAGCCCAAACCCCCCCGTACCCCCAATCCCTGCGGGGAGGGGACAACAACGGGGACACAAGTGTCACCAGGGGGGTCCCCAGACCCCCCCGAACCCCAAAACCCCCCTGTACACCCCCCTACAACCCAACCCCTATGAGGGGGGGACACAAAGGGGGACAATGGGGTCCATGAAGCCCAAACCCCCCCGTACCCCCAATCCCTATGGGGAGGGGACAACAACGGGGACACAAGTGTCACCAGGGGGGTCCCCAGACCCCCCCGCACCCCAAAACCCCCCTGTACACCCCCCTACAACCCAACCCCTATGAGAGGGGGACACAAAGGGGGACAATGGGGTCCATGAAGCCCAAACCCCCCCGTACCCCCAATCCCTATGGGGAGGGGACAACAACGGGGACACAAGTGTCACCAGGGGGGTCCCCAGACCCCCCCGAACCCCAAAACCCCCCTGTACACCCCCCTACAACCCAACCCCTATGAGGGGGGGACACAAAGGGGGACAATGGGGTCCATGAAGCCCAAACCCCCTCGTACCCCCAATCCCTGCGGGGAGGGGATAACAATGGGGACACAAGTGTCACCATGGGGGTCCCCAGAACCCCCCGCACCCCAAAACCCCCCTGTACACCCCCCTACAACCCAACCCCTATGAGGGGGGGACACAAAGGGGGACAATGGGGTCCATGAAGCCCAAACCCCCCCGTACCCCCAATCCCTATGGGGAGGGGACAACAACGGGGACACAAGTGTCACCAGGGGGGTCCCCAGACCCCCCTGAACCCCAAAACCCCCCTGTACACCCCCCTACAACCCAACCCCTATGAGGGGGGGACACAAAGGGGGACAATGGGGTCCCCAAACCCCTCTGAATGCCTGAAATCCCCTGAACCCCCAAAACCCCCTGTACCCCCAATTCCTACGGGGAAGGCACACAAAGGGGACACAAGTGTCACCATGGGGGTCCCCAGAACCCCCCGAACCCCAAAACCCCCCTGTACACCCCCCCTACAAACCAACCCCTATGGGGAGGGGACACAAAATGACCCCCCAGCACCCATGGGTGCCCCCCAGACCTTATAAAGTGTTGAGGTCAGCAGGAAATGCTGCTGGATCAACCCCCCAAAAACCCCCCCCAAAACCTCCCAGTGACCCCCCCAGCACCCCCCCCAGCACCCATAGGACCCCCCAGCACCCATGGGTGCCCCCCAAACCTCGCCAGTGGGGGGGGGCAGCAGGAAATGCTGCTGAATCAGCTCGGCCAAGGGTCCCTTCAGTTCTTCCACCGCCTTGAACACCCGCTTGAAGTTGTCAAACTATTGGGGGGGGACACAAAAATTGGGGACCCCCCCATAGCACCCACAACCCCCTCTGACCCCATTAAACCCCTCCCGAACTCCTGGGTCCCTCCCCGAACTCCTGGGTCCCCCCAACACGCCCCCAAAATGGGACCAAATTGACACCTCCCCCCACCAGGACCCTCCATGTAGGTTTTGGGGACCCCTCCCCAATATTGGGGACCCCCCCCTTATTGGGACCCCCCCAATATTTGTGATCCCCCTTATTGGGACCGCTCCTTATTGGGATACCCTTATTGGGACACCCCCATATTGGGGACCCCCCTATACTGGGACCCCATTATTGGGGCCCCCCTATTATTGGGACCCCCCCTTATTAGGTTCCCCCCTATATAGGGTACCCCCTTATTGGGACACCCCCCCCCATATTGGGACCCCCCCCTATATTGGGACCCCCCATATTAGGACCCCCTTATTGGGCAACCCCCCTTATTAGGACCCTCCCCATATTAGGACCCCCCTATATAGGGCACCCCCCTTATTGGGACACCCCCGCCCCATATTGGGACCCCTCCCCCATATTGGGAACCCCCCTGTATTGGGGAGCCCCCCATATGGGGACCCCCTTATTGGGACCCCTCCATTGGGCTCCCTCATATTGGGACCCCCCCCCTCTATATTGGGGATCCCCCCCATATTGGGACCCCCCCCTTATTGGGAACCCCCCATATTAGGACCCCCCTATACTGGAGACCCCCATATTGGGGGACCCCCCCCATTTCAGAGACCCCCCCCACTTCAGGCACCCCCCCCATTTTGGGGTCCCCCCAACTTCCCAGCTCCCACTTTGGGGCTCCCTCCTCCCATTCTGGGACCCCCCACATTTTTGGGGACCCCCCCCCCATATTTCAGGGACCACCCCCCCATTTCAGGAAGCCCCCCCATTTCAGGGACCCCCCCCCATTTCAGGGACCCCCCCCCCATTTCAGGGACCCCCCCCCCATATTTGGGGTCCCCCCCATTTTCGGGGTGCCACCTGTCTCCGGCAGGCGCGCAGGCTCAGCCCGGTCCTGGCGCTGACCTCGTCCAGCTCCTTTTTGGTCCCTTTCGACAGTTTCTTCCCCAAAAGTTCCCTCGCCAGAGCCGGTTCGAAGGCGTAATAGCTGGGGGGGGGTCCCCAAAATGGTGGGGGGGTCCCCAAAACCGGGGGGGGACCCCAAAATCCACCCACAGACCCGCCAAAACTGCCCTGAGCATCCTCGAGCATCCCTGAGCATCCTTGTCCTGTATCCCATCCCATCCTGGATCCCAATGGGTTATTGAGCCCCCCCAAAGTACCCGGGGGGTCCCCAAAATGAGGGGGGGGTCAATGGAATGTTGGGGGGGTCCCCGAAGTGTGGGGGGGTCCCCAAACGGGGGGGGGTCCCCAAAATCCACCCACGGACCCCCCAAAACTGCCCTGAGCATCCTCATCCTGTATCCCATCCCATCCTGGATCCCAAGGGGTTACTGAGCCCCCCCAAAGTACCCGGGGGGTCCCCAAAAGGAGGGGGGGTTGCACGGAATGTTGGTGGGGTCCCCAAAGTGTGGTGGGGGCCCCAAAATCGGGGGGGACCCCAAAATCCACCTGCGAACCCCCCAAAACTGCCCTGAGCATCCTCAAGCATCCCTGAGCATCCTCATCCTGTATCCCATCCCATCCTGGATCCCAATGGGTTATTGAGCCCCCCCAAAGTACCCGGGGGGTCCCCAAAAGGAGGGGGGGTTGCACGGAATGTTGGTGGGGTCCCCAAAGTGTGGGGGGGGGCCCCAAACGGGGGGGGTCCCCAAAATCCACCCACGGACCCCCCAAAACTGCCCTGAGCATCCTCATCCTGTATCCCATCCCATCCTGGATCCCAAGGGGTTACTGAGCCCCCCCAAAGTACCCGGGGGGGTCCCCAAAAGGAGGGGGGGGTCAATGGAATGTTGGGGGGGTCCCCGAAGTGTGGGGGGGCCCCAAAATCGGGGGGGGACCCCAAAATCCACCTGTGAACCCCCCAAAACTGCCCTGAGCATCCTCAAGCATCCCTGAGCATCCTTGTCCTCTATCCCATCCCATCCTGGATCCCAATGGGTTATTGAGCCCCCCAAAGTACCCGGGGGGTCCCCAAAATGAGGGGGGGTTGCATGGAATGTTGGTGGGGTCCCCAAAGTGTGGGGGGGGGCCCCAAAATCGGGGGGGACCCCAAAATCCACCTGCGAACCCCCCAAAACTGCCCTGAGCATCCTCAAGCATCCCTGAGCATCCTCATCCTGTATCCCTCCCATCCTGGATCCCAATGGGTTATTGAGCCCCCCCAAAGTACCCGGGGGGTCCCCAAAAGGAGGGGGGGGTCAATGGAATGTTGGGGGGGTCCCCGAAGTGTGGGGGGGTCCCCAAACGGGGGGGGTCCCCAAAATCCACCCACGGACCCCCCAAAACTGCCCTGAGCATCCTCATCCTGTATCCCATCCCATCCTGGATCCCAAGGGGTTACTGAGCCCCCCCAAAGTACCCGGGGGGTCCCCAAAAGGAGGGGGGGTTGCACGGAATGTTGGTGGGGTCCCCAAAGTGTGGGGGGGGCCCCAAAATCGGGGGGGACCCCAAAATCCACCTGCGGACCCCCCAAAACTGCCCTGAGCATCCTCAAGCATCCCTGAGCATCCTTGTCCTCTATCCCATCCCATCCTGGATCCCAATGGGTTATTGAGCCCCCCAAAGTACCCAGGGGGTCCCCAAAAGGAGGGGGGGGTCAATGGAATGTTGGGGGGGTCCCGGAAGTGTGGGGGGGGTCCCCAAAACCGGGGGGGACCCCAAAATCCACCTGCGGACCCCCCAAAACTGCCCTGAGCATCCTCAAGCATCCCTGAGCATCCTGCATCCCAACCCATCACTGAGCCCCCAGTGCTCCCAGTGACCCCCAGTTCCTCCCAGTTCCCTCCCAGTGCCCCCATATCCCCTCCCATTCCCTCCCAGTGCTCCCAGTTCATTCCCAGTGCCCCCATATCCCCTCCCATTCCCTCCCAGTCCCCCCCCAGTGCTCCCAGTTCATTCCCAGTGCCCCCCAGTGCTCCCAGTTCACTCCCAGTGCCCATATAACCCCTCACAGTGACCCCCCCATATCCCCTCCCAGTCCCTCCCAGTGCTCCCAGTGCCCCCATATCCCCTCCCATTCCCTCCCAGTCCATCCCAGTGCTCCCAGTTCATTCCCAGCCCCCCCAGTGCTCCCAGTTCACTCCCAGTGCCCACATAACCCCTCATAATGAGCCCCCCATATCCCCTCCCAGTGCCCCCATATCCCCTCCTATTCCATCCCATTCCCTCCCAGTGCTCCCAGTTCATTCCCAGTGCCCCCATATCCCCTCCCAGTCCCTCCCAGTTCATTCCCAGTGCTCCCAGTTCATTCCCAGTGTCCCCATATCCCCTCCCATTCCCTCCCAGTCCCTCCCAGTTCATTCCCAGTTCCCCCATATCCCCTCCCAGTCCCTCCCAGTTCATTCCCAGTGCTCCCAGTTCATTCCCAGTGCCCCCATATCCCCTCCCATTCCCTCCCAGTCCCTCCCAGTGCTCCCAGTTCATTCCCAGTGCCCCCATATCCCCTCCCATTCCCTCCCAGTCCCCCCAAGTGCTCCCAGTTCATTCCCAGTGCCCCCATATCCCCTCCTATTCCCTCCCAGTCCCTCCCAGTTCATTCCCAGTGCCCCCATATCCCCTCCCATTCCCTCCCAGTCCATCCCAGTGCTCCCAGTTCATTCCCAGCCCCCCCCAGTGCTCCCAGTTCACTCCCAGTGCCCATATAACCCCTCATAGTGACCCCCCCATATCCCCTCCCAGTGCCCCCATATCCCCTCCTATTCCATCCCATTCCCTCCCAGTGCTCCCAGTTCCCTCCCAGTGCCCCCATATCCCCTCCCATTCCCTCCCAGTCCCCCCCAGTGCTCCCAGTTACCTCCCAGTGCCCCCATATCCCCTCCCATTCCATCCCATTCCCTCCCAGTGCTCCCAGTTCATTCCCAGCCCCCCCAGTGCTCCCAGTTCATTCCCAGTGCCCCCATATCCCCTCCCATTCCCTCCCAGTCCCTCCCAGTGCTCCCAGTTCATTCCCAGCCCCCCCGTGCCCCCGTACCCCTGGATGAGCGCGGCCTGGCGGGGGGGGGGGGATCTGGAAGAGCAGCTGCTGGCACAGCCGGGGGGGGGAGTGGAGCAGCCGCTCCAACATCTGGAACGTGCGGAAGTGGTCGCGGGTGTCGCTTTGCAGGACGGACACGGAGGTTCCGGAACGTTCCAGGAGACCCCCCCGCAGGCGGCGGGAAACGGCCTCGGACACTGGGGATGATGGGACATCAATGGGACATCAATGGGACATCAATGGGACATCAATGGGGATATGGGAACATCAATGGGACATCAATGGGGATGTCAATGGGGCATCAATGGGATATCAATGGGATATCAATGGGACATCAATGGGGACATGGGAACATCAATGGGACATCAATGGGACACCAGTGGGACACCAGTGGGACATCAATGGGACATCAATGGGACATCAATGGGACATCAATGGGGACATGGGAACATCAGTGGGACATCAGTGGGACATCAACGGGACATCAATGGGGACATGGGAACATCAATGGGACATCAGTGGGACATCAATGGGACATCAATGGGGACATGGGAACATCAATGGGACATCAGTGGGACATCAGTGGGGACATGGGAACATCAATGAGGACATGGGAACATCAATGGGACATCAGTGGGACATCAATGGGACATCAATGGGGACAGGGGAACATCAATGAGGACATGGGAACATCAATGGGACATCAGTGGGACATCATTGGGGACAAGGGAACATCAATGAGGATATGGGAACATCAATGGGACATCAATGGGACATCGTCAATGGGGACATGGGAACATCAATGGGACATCAATGGGATATCAATGGTACATCAATGGGGACATGGGAACATCAATGGGACATCAGTGGGACATCAGTGGGACATCATTGCGGACATGGGAACATCAATGGGACATCAATGGGACATCAATGGGACATCAATGGGGACATGGGAACATCAATAAGGACATGGGAACATCAATGGGACATCAGTGGGACATCAATGGGACATCAATGAGGACATGGGAACATCAATGGGACATCAATGGGGACATGGGAACATCAATGGGACATCAATGGGACATCAGTGGGACATCAATGGGGACATGGGGACATCAGTGGGACATCAATGGGACATCAATGGGGACATGGGAACATCAATGGGGACATGGGAACATCAACGGGACATCAGTGGGACATCAATGGGACATCAATGAGGACATGGGAACATCAATGGGACATCAATGGGGACATAGGAACATCAATGAGGACATGGGAACATCAATGGGACATCAGTGGGACATCAATGGGACATCAATAGGACATCAATGGGACATCAATGGGGACATGGGAACATCAATGGGACATCAATGGGACATCAATGGGACATCAGTGGGACATCAATGGGGACATGGGAACATCAATGGGACATCCATGGGACATCAATGGGGACATGGGAACATCAATGGGACATCAATGGGACATCAATGGGGACACTGACACCCCCCGCAGGTGGCGGGAAACGGCCTCGGACACTGGGGATGATGGGACATCCATGGGACATCAATGGGGACATGGGAACATCAATGAGGACATGGGAACATCAATGGGACATCAGTGGGACATCAATGGGGACATCAATGGGACATCAGTGGGACATCAATGGGGACATGGGAACATCAATGGGACATCAATGGGGACATGGGAACATCAATGGGACATCCATGGGACATCAATGGGACATGGGAACACCAATGGGACATCAATGGGACATCAGTGGGACATCAATGGGACATCAATGGGACATCAATGGGACATGGGAACATCAATGAGGACATGGGAACATCAATGGGACATCAATGGGACATCCATGGGACATCAATGGGGACATGGGAACATCAATGAGGACATGGGAACATCAATGGGACATCAATGGGACATCAGTGGGACATCAATGGGACATCAATGGGGACATCAATAGGACATCACTGGGGACATGGGACATCAATGGGACATCAATGGGACATCAGTGGAGACACTGACACAAACAGGGGACCCAGGAGTTCGGGAGGGACCCAGGAGTTTCGGGAGGGACCCAGGAGTTCGGGAGGGACCCAGGAGTTCGGGGGAGGAGCCAGGAGTTCGGGAGGGACCCAGGAGTTCGGGAGGGACCCAGGAGTTTCGGGAGGGACCCAGGAGTTCTGGAGGGACCCAGGAGTTCGGGAGGGACCCAGGCGTCCGGGCGCACCCGTGTATCCGTCCAGCCAGAGCTGATAAACCTCCTCATCGATCAGCGTCGTGTTCCCCACGAAGATATCGAGGTCACTTGTCATTGTCACCTGCGGGGACCCAGGAGTTCGGGAGGGACCCAGGAGTTCGGGAGGGACCCAGGAGTCCGGGAGGGGACCTGTGAGTTGGGGCACTGACCGCAGCTCCCTCTTCCGGCGCCTTCTTGATGATGTTGACATGACGTCACCGCTGGGGGCGTGCCTTAGCGCTCGGACGCCTGGGTCCCCTCTCCCTCCGCTTCCCGCTCCGCTCCCCCCACAGGAGGGACCCAGGCGTCCGGGCCAAACCGGGTTTCCCCCCAGCCCATATTAACCCTCCATATTAACCACCCACCCCCCCCTCCCGAACGCCTGGGTTCTCCCCGAACGCCTGGGTTCTCCCCGAACGCCTGGGTCCCTACACACTCAGACACTGGTGCCATTCTGCATGTTTATTTAATGCCAAGTTGGGGACCCAGGAGTCCGGGAGGGGACCCAGGAGTTCGGGAGGAGACCCAGGAGTTCGGGGGGGGGACCCAGGAGTTCTGGGGGGGACCCAGGCGTCCTGGAGGGACCCAGGAGTCCGGGAGGGGACCCAGGAGTGCCCCAGGGACCCAGGAACTCAGGAGGGGACCCAGGCGTCCAGGAGGGACCCAGGCGTCCTGGAGGGGACCCAGGAGTTCTGGGGTGACCCAGGCGTCCTGGAGGGACCCAGGAGTCCGGGAGGGGACCCAGGAGTTGTGGGAGGGACCCAGGAGTTCAGGAGGGACCCAGGAGTCCGGGAGGGACCCAGGAGTGCCCCAGGGACCCAGGATCTCTGGAGGGGACCCAGGCATCCGGGAGGGACCCAGGAGTCCGGGAGGGGACCCAGGAGTTGTGGGAGGGACCCAGGAGTTCAGGAGGGACCCAGGAGTTTGGGGGGACCCAGGAGTGCCCCAAGAGTTCGGGAGGGGACCCAGGAGTTCGGGAGGGGACCCAGGCATCCGTGAGGGACCCAGGAGTCCGGGAGGGGACCCAGGAGTTCGGGAGGGGACCCAGGAGTTCGGGACGGGACCCAGGAGTTCTGGAGGGGACCCATGTTTCTGGTAAGGACCCAGGAGTCCGTGAGGGACCCAGGAGTTTGGGGGGACCCAGGAGTGCCCCAGGAGTTCAGGAGGGGACCCAGGAGTTTGGGACGGGACCCAGGCGTCCGGGAGGGGACCCAGGCGTCCGGGCTCAGTACCGCCCCCTTGTGCACACGTCGCACTCGCAGGTTTTCGCCGTCACCGTCTGGAGGCGCCGGGTCCCCCCGGGGCAGCGAAGGGTCAGCAGGACCTGCGGGGGGGAGGGACCCAGGCGTTCGGGAGGGACCCAGGCGTCCGGGTGGTACCTTTGCCTTCCCCCTTTGGTCCCTCTGCCTTGGGCCCCTCCCCCTTTTATCACCCTATTTTGGCCCCTCCCCCTTTAAGCCCCCCTTGTCCCCATATTTTGGCCCCTCCCCCTTTAACCCCTCCCCTTTTAGCCACTCCCACTTTTGGTCCCTCCCCCTTTTGTCCCCATATTTTGGCCCCTCCCCCTTTAGCTCCTCCCCATTGTCCCCATATTTGGCCCCTCCCCTTTTTAACCCCTCCCTTTTGCCCCCTCCTCCTTCCCCCCTATTTTGGCTCCTCCCCCTTTGCCCCCCCCCTTGTCTCCCTATTTTGGTCTCTCCCCCCTTTAGCCCCTCCCCCTTCAACCCCTCCCCCCCATATTGGCCCCTCCTCCTTTCACCCCTCCCATTTTGGCCCCTCCCCTTTTGACCCCCCCTTTAACCCCCCCTTTGGCCCCTCCCCCATTTGACCCCTCCCTTTTTAGCCCCTCCCCCTTTTGTCCCTATATGTTGCCCCCCTCCCCCCTTTAGCCCCTCCCCTCCTGTCCCCCTATTTTGGCCCCTCCCACTTTTAGCTCCTCCCCCTTCTCCTATTTTGCCCCCTCCCCCCTTTGGCCCTGTATTTTGACCCCTCCCCCCATTGGCCCCTCCCCCCTTTGGCCCTGTATTTTGACCCCTCCCCCCATTGGCCCCTCCCCCCGTTAGGCCCCGCCCCCACCTTGCTGGCCCCGCCCATGCTGCAGCAGCGCGCCCATGACGTCACGTTGGGGGCGGGGCCTCGGGGGGGGGAGGGGCGGGCGCTGGACTCGCAGTGACCCACGCAGGCGGCCGCCCCTCCCCCACGGCACCCACGGGGACCCCACGGCTGCAGCCCTGTGGGGGAGGGGCACCCGGACGCCTGGGTCCCTGCTGGGGGAGGGGGGACCCGGACACCTGGGTCCCTTTTTGAGGGGTAGGGGGATAAGGGGGTCCCGAACTCCTGGGTCCCTATTGGGAGAGGGGGTACCCGGACGCCTGGGTCCCTTTTCGGGGGTTAGGGGGATAAGGGGGTCCCGAACTCCTGGGTCCCTACTGGGGGAGGGGGTACCCGAACGCCTGGGTCCCTGTTGGGGGAGGGGGGGCCCCAAATCCAAGGGGTTCCTAATGGGGGAGGGGGGACCCGGACGCCTGGGTCCCTTTTTGGGGGGTAGGGGGATAAGGGGGTCCCGAACTCCTGGTTCCCTACTGGGGGAGGGGGGGCCCCAAATCCAAGGGGTTCCTAATGGGGGAGGGGCACCCGGATGCCTGGGTCCCTATTGGGGGAGGGGGGGACCCGGACGCCTGGGTCCCTTTTCGGGGGGTAGGGGGTTAAGGGGGTCCCGAACTCCTGGGTCCCTATTGGGGGAGGGGGGACCCAAATCCAAGGGGTTCCTATTGGGGGAGGGGGGACCTGGACGCCTGGGTCCCTTTTTGGGGGGTAGGGGGATAAGGGGGTCCCGAACTCCTGGGTCCCTATTGGGAGAGGGGGTACCCGGATGCCTGGGTCCCTTTTTGGGGGGTAGGGGGATAAGGGGGTCCTGAACTCCTGGGTCCCTATTGGGAGAGGGGGTACCCGGACGCCTGGGTCCCTATTGGGGGAGGGGGCCCCAAATCCAAGGGGTTCCTATTGGGGGAGGGGGGACCCGGACGCCTGGGTCCCTTCTGGCTGGGTATAGGGGATAAGGGGGTCCCGAACTCCTGGGTCCCTACTGGGGGAGGGGGTACCCGAACGCCTGGGTCCCTATTGGGGGAGGGGGGACCCAAATCCAAGGGGTTCCTATTGGGGGAGGGGGGACCCGGACGCCTGGGTCCCTTTTCGGGGGTTAGGGGGATAAGGGGGGTCCCGAACTCCTGGGTCCCTACTGGGGGAGGGGGGTACCCGAACGCCTGGGTCCCTACTGGGGGAGGGGGGCCCCAAATCCAAGGGGTTCCTATTGGGGGAGGGGGGACCCGGATGCCTGGGTCCCTTCTGGGTGGGTATGGGAGATAAGGGGGTCCCGAACTCCTGGGTCCCTACTGGGGGAGGGGGTACCCGAACTCCTGGGTCCCTATTGGGGGAGGGGGCCCCAAATCCAAGGGGTTCCTAATGGGGGAGGGGCACCCGGACGCCTGGGTCCCTATTGGGGGAGGGGGGACCCGGACGCCTGGGTCCCTTTTTGAGGGGTAGGGGGATAAGGGGGTCCCGAACTCCTGGGTCCCTACTAGGGGAGGGGGTACCCGGACACCTGGGTCCCTATTGGGGGAGGGGGGACCTGGACGCCTGGGTCCCTTTTTGGGGATTAGGGGGATAAGGGGGTCCCGAACTCCTGGGTCCCTACTGGGGGAGGGGGCCCCAAATCCAAGGGGTTCCTAATGGGGGAGGGGCACCCGGATGCCTGGGTCCCTATTGGGGGAGGGGGGACCCGGACGCCTGGGTCCCTTTTCGGGGGGTAGGGGGTTAAGGGGGTCCCGAACTCCTGGGTCCCTATTGGGGGAGGGGGGACCCAAATCCAAGGGGTTCCTATTGGGGGAGGGGGGACCCGGACGCCTGGGTCCCTTTTTGAGGGGTAGGGGGATAAGGGGGTCCCGAACTCCTGGGTCCCTATTGGGAGAGGGGGTACCCGGACGCCTGGGTCCCTATTGGGGGAGGGGGCCCCAAATCCAAGGGGTTCCTAATGGGGGAGGGGCACCCGGACGCCTGGGTCCCTATTGGGGGAGGGGGGACCCGGACGCCTGGGTCCCTTTTCGAGGGGTAGGGGGATAAGGGGGTCCCGAACTCCTGGGTCCCTACTGGGGGAGGGGGTACCCGGACGCCTGGGTCCCTATTGCGGGAGGAGGCCCCAAATCCAAGGGGTTCCTAATGGGGGAGGGGCACCCGGATGCCTGGGTCCCTATTGGGGGAGGGGGGACCCGGACGCCTGGGTCCCTTCTGGCTGGGTATAGGGGATAAGGGGGTCCCGAACTCCTGGGTCCCTACTGGGGGAGGGGGACCACCCGGACGCCTGGGTCCCTTTTCCGGGGGGTTGTTCTCCCGAACTCCTGGGTCCCTTTTCCGGGGGGTTGTTCTCCTGAACTCCTGGGTCCCCCCCGCACTCCTGGGTCCCCTCCCGAACTCCTGGGTCCCTTTTGGGGGGTCCTTACAGCGCAGGCGGCAGCCGGGGGGGTCGGGTCGGGCCGGGGGGGGGCGGCAGCAACAGCAACAGAACGAGGGGGAAGGCGGCCATGCCCGGACGCCTGGGTCCCCCTCCGAACGCCTGGGTCCCTCCCCGAACGCCTGGGTCCCTCCCCAAATTCCTGGGTCCCCCCCGATCTCCTGGGTCCTTCCCGAACTCCTGGGTCCCTCCTCAAACTCCTGGGAGCCTCCCCGGACGCCTGGGTCCCTCCCCGGACGCCTGGGTCCCTCCCCGGACGCCTGGGTCCCTCCCCGGACGCCTGGGTCCCCCCGATCGCGGTCCTCCCGCCCTCCAGGTGTCGCCGGTCCCTCCCGCCGCACAACCCGGAAGCGCCGGCGCCATCCAACCAATAAGCGCCGTGGGGGCGGGACCGCGCGGGGTTTCACCCAATAGGCGGCGAGGGGGCGGGGAGTGCGGGGTTTTTTCTGGCCAATGAGCGTCGGGGGGCGGGGCCATTGGCGGCCATGGGGCTCCTGACGATCCTGAAGAAGATGCGGGAAAAAGAGCGGGAACTGCGGCTGCTCGTGCTGTAGGCGGGGCGGGGGGGGGGGGCGTGGCCTGAGTGGGAGGGGCCTCGGGTTGGCGGGAACTGCGGGGGGGGGTGGCTTGGGGGGGCTCCGGGGGGCGGGGCCAGCGGGGGTTGAAAACCAATGGGTGTTGGTGGGGGCGGAGACAAAGGGGAAGGGGCGTGGGCGTGGCCAATAAGGGGGCGGGGCCTTTGGGCGGGAGAGGGAGGGGCCAATGGGTTGGTTGAGGTCGGGGAGGGGGTGTGGCCTAGAGGAGGGCGGGCCACCAGGGCGGGGCCACTGGGGAGTGGGTGGAGTCGGGCGGTGGGTGGAGCCCGAGGTCGGTGGGCGGGGCCTTATGTACGTGGGCGGGGCTTCGCTTGGTGGGCGGGGCCTGAAGTGTTGGGTGGGTCTTGGGGTCGGTGGGCGGAGCCTGGGTGCAGTGGGCGGGTCCTTAGGTCTGTGGGTGGAACTGGAGGGTGATGGGCGGGGGCCTGTGAGTGGTGGGCGGGTCCTTAGGGCAGTGGGCGGAGCCTGAGACGGTGGGCGTGTCCTATGGGGATGTGGGTGGAGTCTGTGGGCTGTGGGCGGAGCCTGAGGATGATGGGCGGAGCCTCAGGGTGGTGGGTGGAGTCCGAGGGCAGAGGGCGGGTCCTTAGATTGTGGGCGGAGCCTGAACGCGGTGGGTGGAAACTGAGAGTAATGGGCGGAGCCTTAGGTCGATGGGCGGAGCCTGAGACGGTGGGCGGGTCCATGGGGCGATGGGCGGGGCCGGGGGGTGGTTTGCGGGTCCCTATGGCAGTGGGCGGAGCCTGAAGCTTTGGGCGGGTCCTTAGGTCTGTGGGCGGGGCCTGACAGAGGAGGGCGGGGCTGAGGCGATGGGCGTGGCCTAAGAGGTGGGGGCTGAGCCTGGGGGTGATGGGCGGGGCCTGAGAAAACTGGGTGGAGCCTGAGACAGTGGGTGGGTCCGTAGGTCGGTGGGCGGGGCCTGACGGTGGAGGGCGGGGCTGAGGCGATGGGCGTGGCCTAAGAGGCGGGGGCGGAGAGAACTGGGTGTAGATGAGACAGCGGGTGGGTCCTTAGGGTCGGTGGGCGGGGCTGAGATTGGTGGGTGGAGCCTGAGGTCGGTGGGTGGGGCATGGGGGCTGCTGGGCGTGGCCTGGGGCGGTGGGTGGAGCTTAAGGGCGCCCCCTGTAGGGGATTGGACAACGCGGGGAAGACGACGCTGCTGAAGCGGCTGAACGGGGAGGACGTGGGCGGCACCGCCCCCACCCTGGGCTTCAACATCAAGACCCTGGAGCACCGCGGGTGGGCGGGGCCACGGGGAGGGGCGGGGCCACGGGGAGGGGCGGGGCCAATGGGGAGGGGAGGTGCCAACCGGGGGTGGGGTCACGGGAAGGGGCGGGGCAAGGGAAGGGGCGGGGCAGCCGTGTTGGTGCCCATGTTGGCGGCCATGTTGGCGGCCATGTTGGTGGCCATATTGGCAGCCATATTGGTGCCCATGTCAGCCATATTGGCGGCCATATTGGCAGCCATGTTGGTGTCCATATTGGCGGCCATATTGGTGCCCATGTCAGCCATGTTGGTGGCCATGTTGGTGGCCATATTGGTGGCCATATTGGCGGCCATATTGGCGGCCATGTTGGTGGCCATATTGGCGGCCATATTGGTACCCATGTCAGCCATATTGGCGGCCATGTTGGTGGCCATGTTGGCGGCCATGTTGGTGGCCATATTGGCGGCCATATTGGTACCCATGTCAGCCATATTGGCGGCCATGTTGGTGGCCATGTCAGCCATATTGGCAGCCATGTTGGTGTCCATATTGGCAGCCATATTGGTGGCCATGTTGGTGGCCATGTTGGTGGACATATTGGCGGCCATATTGGTGCCCATGTCAGCCATATTGGTGGCCATTTTGGTGGCCATATTGGCGGCCATGTTGGTGGCTATATTGGCGGCCATATTGGTGCCCATGTCAGCCATGTTGGTGGCCATGTTGGTGGCCATATTGGCGGCCTTATTGGCGGCCATATTGGCGGCCATATTGGCGGCCATATTGGTGCCCATGTCAGCCATATTGGCGGCCATGTTGGTGGCCATGTCAGCCATATTGGCAGCCATGTTGGTGTCCATATTGGCAGCCATATTGGTGGCCATGTTGGTGGCCATGTTGGTGGACATATTGGCGGCCATATTGGTGCCCATGTCAGCCATATTGGTGGCCATTTTGGTGGCCATATTGGCGGCCATGTTGGTGGCCATATTGGCGGCCATATTGGTGCCCATGTCAGCCATGTTGGTGGCCATATTGGCGGCCATATTGGTGCCCATGTCAGCCATATTGGCGGCCATGTTGGTGGACATATTGGCGGCCATATTGGTGCCCATGTCAGCCATATTGGCGGCCATATTGGCGGCCATATTGGTGGCCATATTGGTGCCCATGTCAGCCATATTGGCGGCCATGTTGGTGGCCATGTTGGTGGCCATATTGGTGGCCATATTGGCGGCCATGTTGGTGGCCATATTGGCGGCCATATTGGTAACCATGTCAGCCATATTGGCGGCCATGTTGGTGGCCATGTCAGCCATATTGGCAGCCATGTTGGTGTCCATATTGGCGGCCATGTTGGTGGCCATATTGGCGGCCATATTGGTACCCATGTCAGCCATATTGGCGGCCATGTTGGTGGCCATGTCAGCCATATTGGCAGCCATGTTGGTGTCCATATTGGCGGCCATGTTGGTGGCCATATTGGCGGCCATATTGGTGCCCATGTCAGCCATATTGGCGGCCCTATTGGTACCCATGTCAGCCATATTGGCGGCCATGTTGGCGGCCATGTTGGTGGCCATGTTGGTGGACATATTGGCGGCCATATTGGTGCCCATGTCAGCCATATTGGCGGCCATATTGGCGGCCATATTGGTGGCCATATTGGTGCCCATGTCAGCCATATTGGCGGCCATGTTGGTGGCCATGTTGGTGGCCATATTGGTGGCCATATTGGCGGCCATGTTGGTGGCCATATTGGCGGCCATATTGGTACCCATGTCAGCCATATTGGTGGCCATGTTGGTGGCCATGTCAGCCATATTGGCAGCCATGTTGGTGTCCATATTGGCAGCCATATTGGTGGCCAAGTTGGTGGCCATGTTGGTGGACATATTGGCGGCCATATTGGTGCCCATGTCAGCCATATTGGTGGCCATTTTGGTGGCCATATTGGCGGCCATGTTGGTGGCCATATTGGCGGCCATATTGGTGCCCATGTCAGCCATGGTGGTGGCCATGTTGGTGGCCATATTGGCGGCCTTATTGGCGGCCATATTGGTGGCCATATTGGCGGCCATATTGGTGCCCATGTCAGCCATATTGGCGGCCATATTGGTGGCCATGTTGGTGGCCATATTGGCGGCCATGTTGGTGGCCATGTCAGCCATATTGGTGGCCATATTGGTGCCCATGTCAGCCATATTGGCGGCCATTTTGGTGGCCATATTGGCGGCCATGTTGGTGGCTATATTGGAGGCCATATTGGTGCCCATGTCAGGCATGTTGGTGGCCATGTTGGTGGCCATATTGGCGGCCTTATTGGCGGCCATATTGGCGGCCATATTGGCGGCCATATTGGTGCCCATGTCAGCCATATTGGCGGCCATATTGGCGGCCATATTAGTGGCCATATTGGCAGCCATGTTGGTGCCCATGTCAGCCATATGGGCGGCCACGTTGGTGGCCATGATGGCAGCCATATTCGCGGCCATGTTGGTGCCCATGTCAGCCATATTGGTGGCCATGTCGGTGGCCATATTGGCGGCCATGTTGGCGGCCATATTGGCAGCCATGTTGGTGTCCATATTGGCAGCCATATTGGCGGCCATGTCGGTGGCCATGTTGGCGGCCATATTGGCGGCCATATTGGTGCCCATGTCAGCCATATGGGCGGCCATCTTGGCCGCCATGTTTTCGGCCACACTGCCAAGACCTGACCGCCCCGTCAGCCATGTTGGCGGCCATATTGCCAAGCACGGCCCACCCTGTTGTCAGCCATATTGGCGGCCACATTGGTGGCCATATTGGCGGCTATATTGTCGGCCATCTTGCCGGCTTTAACCCCCCCATACCGGGCGCAGGTTCAAGCTGAACGTGTGGGACGTGGGCGGGCAGAGCTCCCTGCGCTCCTATTGGCGGAACTACTTCGAGAGCACGGACGGGCTGGTCTGGGTGGTCGACAGCAGCGACCGGCAGAGGCTGCAGATCTGCCAGAGGGAGCTCCGGGGGCTGCTGGGGGAGGAGGTGACGGGGACATGGGGGGACATGGGGGGACATGGGGACATGGGGGGGTATGGGGACAATGGGGACATGGGGGGATATGGGGACATTGGGATACAGGGACATGGGGGGGTATGGGGACATGGGGGGACATGGGGGGACATGGGGACATGGGGGGGTATGGGGACATGGGGACAATGGAGGGACATGTGGGGATATGGGGACATGGGGGACATGGGGGGGGGTATGGGGACATGGGGACAATGGAGGGACATGTGGGGATATGGGGACATGGGGGACATGGGGGGGTATGGGGACATGGGGGGACATGGGGGACATGTGGGGATATGGGGACATGGGGGGACATGGGGGACATGTGGGGATATGGGGACATGGGGGTATATGGGGACAATGGGGACATTGGGGATACAGGGACATGGGGGGGTATGGGGACATTGGGATACAGGGACATGGGGGGGGTATGGGGACATTGGGATACAGGGACATGGGGGGGTATGGGGACATGGGGGGACATGGGGGGACATGGGGGGGGTATGGGGACATGGGGACAATGGAGGGACATGTGGGGATATGGGGACATGGGGGACATGGGGGGGGTATGGGGACATGGGGACAATGGAGGGACATGTGGGGATATGGGGACATGGGGGACATGGGGGGGTATGGGGATATGGGGGGGACATGGGGGACATGTGGGGATATGGGGACATGGGGGGTATATGGGGACAATGGGGACATTGGGGATACAGGGACATGGCGGGGTATGGGGACATGGGGGTATATGGGGACATGGGGGATATGGGGACATGGGGGGACATGGGGGACGTGGGGATATGGGGACATGGGGGTATATGGGGACAATGGAGGGACATGTGGGGATATGGGGACATGGGGGGACATGGGGGACATGTGGGGATATGGGGACATGGGGGTATATGGGGACATGGGGGATATGGGGACATGGGGGGACATGGGGACATGGGGGAATATGGGGGACATGGGGATACAGACACATGGGGGGGTATGGGGACATTGGGATACAGGGACATGGGGGGGGTATGGGGACATGGGGGTATATGGGGACAATGGGGACATGGGGAATATGGGGACATGGGGGGATATGGGGACATGGGGGGACATGGAGGGGTGTGGGGGAGATGGGGACAATGGGGAGATATGGGGATATGGGGACATGGGGGGGGGTATGGGGACAAGGGGGACATGGGGGGATATGGGGGAGATGGGGACAATGGGGAGAAATGGGGACATGGGGGTATATGGGGGATATGGGGACATGGGGGGATATGGGGGGGTATGGGGGATATGGGGACATGGGGGGGTATGAGGACATTGGGATATGGGGGGACAATGGGGGATATGGGGACATGGGGGGATATTGGGATACAGGGACATGGGGGGATATGGGGACAATGGGGGCAATGGGGACATGGGGGTCCATGTGGGTCTGGGGGTGACTCCCCATCCTGTGCAGCGATTGGCTGGAGCCACCCTGCTGGTGTTGGCCAATAAACAGGACCTGCCGGGAGCCCTTCCGGCCACCGACATCCGGCAGGTGAGCCCGGACGCCTGGGTCCCCTCCCGGACGCCTGGGTCCCCTCCTGAACTCCTGGGTCCCTCCCTGAACGCCTGGGTCCCTCCCAAACGCCTGGGTCCCCTCCCGAACTCCTGGGTCCCTCCCGGACGCCTGGGTCCCCTCCTGAACTCCTGGGCCCCCCTGAACTCCTGTCTCCCCCCGGACACCTGGGTCCCTCCCGGACGCCTGGGTCCCCCCACATTCCTGTCTCCCCCTGAACTCTTGTCTTCCCCCGAACTCCTGGGTCCCTCCTGAACTCCTGGGTCCCCCTGAACTCCTGGGTCCCTCCCGAACTCCTGGGTCCCCTCCCGAACTCCTGGGTCCCTCCCTGAACTCCTGGGTCCCCTCCCGAACTCCTGGGTCCCTCCCTGAACTCCTGGGTCCCCTCTCGAACTCCTGGGTCCCCCAAACTCCTGGGCCCCCCTGAACTCCTGTCTCTCCCCGGACGCCTGGGTCCCTCCCGGACGCCTGGGTCCCCGCAGGCGCTGTCCCTGGACTCCATCCGCAGCCACCATTGGTGCATCCAGGGCTGTTCCGCTGTCACCGGCCAAAACCTCCTGGGGGGCATCGATTGGCTGCTGGACGACATCGCCGCCCGCATCTGCCCCCCCGACTGACCCCCGGACGCCTGGGTCCCTCCCGGACGCCTGGGTCCCTCCTGCCTGGAACGCCTGGGTCCCCCCCTACCCAGAACACCTGGGTCCCCCGGATGCCTGGGTCCCCTTGAACTCCTGTCCCCCCAGCCCAGAACGCCTGGGTCCCCCCTACCCAGAACACCTGGGTCCCCCGGATGCCTGGGTCCCTCCCGGACACCTGGGTCCCCTTGAACTCCTCTCCCCCCCGGACGCCTGGGTCCCTCCCGGACACCTGGGTCCCCTTGAACTCCTCTCCCCCCCGGACGCCTGGGTCCCTCCCGGACACCTGGGTCCCCTTGAACTCCTCTCTCCCCCTGGACGCCTGGGTCCTCCCGGACACCTGGGTCCCCTTGAACTCCTCTCTCCCCCCGGACGCCTGGGTCCTCCCGGATGCCTGGGTCCCCCGTACCAGCGGCCAGGTCCTGGGGGGGTCTCTGGGGGTGACACGTGTATGTTGTCACCCCCCCTTGTGACAATAAAGGTGGTGACCAGTGGCAGCTTGGGGACGTTTTTGGGGGCGAATTTGGGGTGTCTGCGGGGGGTCCTGGGGCAGATTTGGGGTCAGGAGGGACCCAGGAGTTCGGGAGGGACCCAGGCATCCGGGCCCCCCCCTTATTCCCCCGGCCCCTCCCCCCGCAACTGGTGCCTCATGGAAACGGCCCCGGGGCCAAACTGGGACCGTCCCAGTATCGACTGGGAGTGACCGGGCTGACCTTGGCCTGGGTCCCCCCCGAACGCCTGGGTCCCTCCCGAACGCCTGGGTCCCCCCCAAACGCCTGGGTCCCTCCCGAACGCCTGGGTCCCCCCCGAACGCCTGGGTCCCTCCCGAACGCCTGGGTCCCTCCTGAACTCCTGGGTCCCCTCCTGGACTCCTGGGTCCTTTCCCGGACTCCTGGGTCCCCCCCGAACTCCTGGGTCCCCCCCGAACTCCTGGGTCCCTCCTGAACTCCTGGGTCCCCTCCTGGACGCCTGGGTCCCCTCCCGAACTCCTGGGTCCCTCCTGAACTCCTGGGTCCCTCCCGAACTCCTGGGTCCCCCCCGAACTCCTGGGTCCCTTCCCAAACTCCTGGGTCCCTCCCGAACTCCTGGGTCCCTCCCGAACTCCTGGGTCCCCTCCCGGACGCCTGGGTCCCCTCCTGGACGCCTGGGTCCCTCCCGAACGCCTGGGTCCCTCCCGAACGCCTGGGTCCCCCCCGAACACCTAGGTCCCTCCTGGGTCCCTTCCCGAACTCCTGGGTCCCTCCCGAACTCCTGGGTCCCTTCCTGGACTCCTGGGTCCCCTCCCGAACTCCTGGGTCCCCCCCCGAACTCCTGGGTCCCTCCCGAACTCCTGGGTCCCTCCCTGAACTCCTGGGTCCCCCCCCGAACTCCTGGGTCCCTCCCGAACTCCTGGGTCCCTCCCTGAACTCCTGGGTCCTCCCGAACTCCTGGGTCCCTCCCGAACTCCTGGGTTCCTCCCTGAACTCCTGGGTCTCCTCCCGAACTCCTGGGTCCCTCCCGAACTCCTGGGTCCCCTCCCGAACTCCTGGGTCCCTCCCGAACTCCTGGGTCCCTCCCGAACGCCTGGGTCCCTCCTGGACTCCTGGGTCCTTTCCCGGACTCCTGGGTCCCCCCCGAACTCCTGGGTTCTCCCTGAACTCCTGGGTCCCTCCCGAACGCCTGGGTCCCTCCTGGACGCCTGGGTCCCCTCCCGGATGCCTGGGTCCCTCCCGAACTCCTGGGTCCCCTCCCGAACTCCTGGGTCCCTCCCGAACTCCTGGGTCCCCCCCGAACTCCTGGGTATGACCAGTATGACCAGTATGGGCGAGTGAACCGGTCCCAGTGTCCCCAGTTTCATTGAACTGGGACGGGGGGGGGTCGAGGGGACCCAGGTGTCCGGGGGGCGGGGGGGTCACGTGGCTTCTGATGTCACTGGGGGGGGGGGTCGCTATAAGAACCGGATCAAACCAGATCCGGGACCAGAACTGGATCAAACCGGAACCGGATCAAACTGGAACCGGGACCAGAACTGGATTAAACTGGAACCGGATTGAACCGGAACTGGATCCGGGAGCAGAACCGGATTGAACTGGAACCGGATCAAACTGGAACTGGATCGAACCGGAACCGGATCGAACCGGAACCGGATCAAACCGGAACCGGGACCAGATTAAACCCGAACTGGATTGAACTGGAACCGGATCAAACTGGAACTGGATCGAACCGGTACCGGGACCAGAACCGGATCAAACCGGATCAGGGACCAGAACTGGATCAAGACCTGGATCTGGGACCAGAACCGAATGTAACTGGAACCGGATCAAACTGAAACCGGAACCGGATCAGAACCTGGAGCTGGATTAAGGATCAGAACTGGATCCAACCTGAACTGGATCAAGAACTGGAACCGGATCAGGAACCGGAATAAGGAGCCGATTCAACCTGAACTGGATCAAGAACCGGAACCGGATTAAGAATTAGAACCAGATCCAGTGCGAACTGGATCAAAAACCAGAACTGGATTAAACCGGAACCGGATCCAACCGGAACCAGAATAAGGACCCAATTCAACCCAAACCGACTCAAAACCCGGAACCGGATCAGGGACCAGAACTGGATCAGGGTCCAACTTGGGGGGATCAGGGGGAGTTTTGGGGGTCCAGGGTGATTTTGGGGGGTCCTGGGTGCATTTCGGGGTCCTGGTTGAATTTGGGGGTCCCGGGGGGGAGTTCAGTGGGATTTGGGGGGGTCAGGGGGGTCCCAATTGGATTTTGGGGTCCCAGTTGAATTATTTGGGGGTTCAGGGTGAATTTGGGGGTTCCAGGGGGGTCCAGGGGGATCCCGTTGAATTTGGGGGTCCCATTGGGTTTTGGGGTCCCAGTTGAATTTGGGGGGTCCTGGGGGGGTCCCGGGGGGGGTCCCATTGGATTTGGGGGCCCCAGGGGGGTCCCGTTGGATTTTGGGGTCCCAGTTGAATTTGGGGGGTCCTGGGGGGTTCCCGGGGGGGGTCCCGTTGGATTTTGGGGTCCCAGTTGAATTTGGGGGGTCCTGGGGGGTTCCCGGGGGGGTCCCGTTGGATTTTGGGGGCCCAGTTGAATTTGGGGGTCCCGGGGGGGGGTCCGGTTGGATTTTGGGGTCCCAGTTGGATTTGGGGGTTCCGGGGAGGTCCCGGGGGGGTCCCGTTGAATTTGGGGGTCCCAGGGGGGGTCCCATTGGATTTTGGGGTCCAGGGTGATTTTGGGGGGTCCTGGGGGGGTCCCGGGGGGGTCCCATTGGATTTGGGGGTCCCGGGGGGGGGGTCCCGTTGGATTTTGGGTTCCCAGTTGAATTTGGGGAGTCCTGGGGGGTTCCCGGGGAGGTCCCGTTGGATTTTGGGGTCCCAGTTGAATTTGGGGGGTCCTGGGGGGTTCCCGGGGGGGGGTTCCATTGAATTTGGGGGTTCCAGTTGGATTTGGGGGTCCCGGGGGGGGGTCCCGTTGGATTTTGGGGTCCCAGTTGAATTTGGGGGGTCCCGGGGGGGGTTCCATTGAATTTGGGGGGTCCCGGGGGTTCCCGTTGAATTTGGGGGTTCCAGTTGAATTTGGGGGTCCCGGGGGGGGGGGTCCCGTTGGATTTTGGGGTCCCAGTTGAATTTGGGGGGTCCCGAGGGGGTCCCGTTGGATTTGGGGGTTCGGGGTGAATTTGGGGGGTCCCGGGGGGGGTCCGGGATGAGCGGGGGGGGGGGGGGTCGGTACCCCCGGGGAAGCTGCAGCTGCTCCAGCGCTTCTTCACCCCCAAAACGGGGACCCCAAAAGCGGGGGGACCCCCCCCCTTGGGGACCCCCCCGTCCTCCCCCTCCCCCCACCCCCCCCCCTCCCCCCTCCCCCCACCTCTTCATCATCAGCATCATCATCCGACCCCCCCGGGGACCATTTGGAGCCATTTGGGGCCAATTTGGGGCCATTTAGGGACAATTTGGGGCCATTTCGGGACAATTTGGGGTCATTTAAAGACCCTTTGGGGCCATTTGGGGCCAATTTGGGGCCATTTAGGGACAATTTGGGGCCATTTCGGGACAATTTGGGGTCATTTAAAGACCCTTTGGGGCCATTTGGGGCCAATTTGGGGCCATTTGGGGCCAATTCGGGGCCATTAAATGACCCCCCAGGGCCATTTGGGGCCAATTTGGGGGCATTTGGGGCCAATTTGGGGGCATTTGGGGACAATTTGGGGCCCCCCCCCGTGTCACCCCCCTCCCCCCTTCCCCCTCCCCCCCCCCGCCCCCGTAGAATGGGGGGAGGGGCCACCCAAGGGACCCCCATGACGTCACATCCCCAAAGCAAAGGGGAGAGGGGGAGGGGGGGGGAGGGGCCAAAGGGGGGGGAGGGGCCAAAGGGGGGGGGAGGGGCGTTGCGAAGGGGGTCAAAGTCGGAGCCAAGAGGGGTTGGGGGATGGGGAGGAGGAGGGGCGGGGGGGGGAGGGGCCCCCCCCGGCGTTGGCGCTCATTGGAGGGGGTGGGGGGGGGGGACCCCGAAATGGGGGGGAGGGGAGGGGGGGGACACACACACCCCCTTTTCCCGATTTCTGGATGAATTGACCCAAAGGGTATTGAGTCCCGCCCACCTGAAAGCATTGGGCTGGACCCCCCGGACGCCTGGGTCCACCCGGACGCCTGGGTCCCTTTCCCGAATGTCTGGGTCCTCCCGGATGCCTGGGTCCCTTCAAAGTCCTGGGTCTCCTCCTGAAATCATGGGTCACTCCAGAACGCCTGGGTCCCTTCCCTGGACGCCTGGGTCCCCCCCGGACGCCTGGGTCCCCTCCTGAAATTCTGGGTCATTCCCGGACACCTGGGTCCTTTCCCCGGACGCCTGGGTCCCCCCGAACTCCTGGGTCCCCCCGAACGCCTGAGTCCCCCCGGACGCCTGGGTCCCCTCCTGAAATCCTGAGTCACTCCCGGACGCCTGGGTCCCCCCGAACGCCTGGGTCCTTCCCCACCCAGACTAGGGGGGGGATGGAGGAAGAGGATGAAGAGGAAGATGTGGGGCAGGTATGGGGCGCTCGGACGCCTGGGTCCCTTTTCTTTGGCGGGAGGCGGGGGGGGGTTGTTTGGGGGACACCCGAACTCCTGGGTCCCTTTTGGGGGCATTTGGGGGGCACCTGAACTCCTGGGTCCCTTTTGGGGGCATTTGGGGGGCACCCGAACTCCTGGGTCCCTTTTGGGGGGGTGGGGACACCCGAACTCCTGGGTCCTTTTGGGGGAGTCTCCCGGACGCCTGGGTCCCTTTTGGGGGGTTTTGGGGGGCACCCGAACTCCTGGGTCCCCTTTTGGGGGGTGGGGACACCCGAACTCCTGGGTCCCTTCTGGGGGGTTTGGGGGGCACCCGAACTCCTGGGTCCCTTTTGGGGGCATTTGGGGACACCCGAACTCCTGGGTCCCTTTTGGGGGGGTGGGGACACCCGAACTCCTGGGTCCTTTTGGGGGAGTCTCCCGGACGCCTGGGTCCCTTTTGGGGGGTTTGGGGGGCACCCGAACTCCTGGGTCACTTTTGGGGGCATTTGGGGACACCCGAACTCCTGGGGTCCCTTTTGGGGGCATTTGGGGGGCACCCGAACTCCTGGGTCCCTTTTGGGGGCATTTGGGGGGCACCCGAACTCCTGGGTCCCTTTTGGGGGCATTTGGGGGGCACCCGAACTCCTGGGTCCCTTTTGGGGGGTTTGGGGGGCACCCGAACTCCTGGGTCCCTTTTGGGGGGCATTTGGGGACACCCGAACTCCTGGGTCCCTTCTGGGGGGTTTGGGGGGACACCCGAACTCCTGGGTCCCTTTTGGGGGAGTCTCCCGGACGCCTGGGTCCCTTTTGGGGGGTTTGGGGGGCACCCCGAACTCCTGGGTCCCTTTTGGGGGGTGGGGACACCCGAACTCCTGGGTCCTTTTGGGGGAGTCGCCCGGACGCCTGGGTCCCTTTTGGGGGGTTTGGGGGGGCACCCGAACTCCTGGGTCCCTTTTGTGGGGTTTGGGGGGCACCCGAACTCCTGGGTCCCTTTTGGGGGGTTTGGGGGGCACCCGAACTCCTGGGTCCCTTTTGGGGGCGTTTGAGGGCACCCGAACTCCTGGGTCCCTTTTGGGGGCATTTGGGGACACCCGAACTCCTGGGTCCCTTTTGTGGGGTTTGGGGGGCACCCGAACTCCTGGGTCCCTTTTGGGGGGTTTGGGGGACACCCGAACTCCTGGGTCCCTTTTGGGGGGAGTCTCCCGGACGCCTGGGTCCCTTTTGGGGGGGTTTGGGGGGCACCCGAACTCCTGGGTCCCTTTTGGGGGGTGGGGGACACCCGAACTCCTGGGTCCCTTTTGGGGGGTTTGGGGGGCACCCGAACTCCTGGGTCCCTTTTGGGGGAGTCCTCCCGGACGCCTGGGTCCCTTTTGTGGGGTTTGGGGGACACCCGAACTCCTGGGTCCCTTTTGGGGGGTTTGGGGGGGCACCCGAACTCCTGGGTCCCCCCACACCCCTCCCCCCTCCCGCAGGATCCAGAGGCGGACGGAGGATCCGGGGGGTGAGTTTGGGGCAATTTTGGGTGATTTTGGTTCAATTTTGGGGTCCCTGGTGCCTATTTTGGGGCAATTTGGAGCAATTTTGGGTCCGTTTCCCCGCCACAGCCCGTGGGCGGAGCTTCGGGAGCTGCGGAGCCGCATGGACAGGTCAGGGGGCGGGGCCTACTTGGGCCACGCCCACGGGGGTCGGTGATTGGCTGAGACGCGCCCAGGGGGCGGGGGCCTCGGGGCTCCAGTTGCTCCCAGTGCTCCCAGTCCGGGTTCCCGCAGGCTCCAGGACGATTACGTCACTTCCCAGCGACTCAACCGCCTCCTGGAGGAGCGACTGCGAGCACTGGTGAGGGACCCAGGAGTTCGGGAGGGACCCAGGAGTTCGGGGAGGGACCCAGGAGTTCGGGGAGGGACCCAGGAGTTCGGGGAGGGACCCAGGAGTTCGGGGGGGACCCAGGAGTTCGGGGAGGGACCCAGGCGTTCGGGAGGGACCCAGGAGTTCGGGGGAGGGACCCAGGAGTTCGGGGGGGGACCCAGGAGTTCGGGGGGGGACCCAGGAGTTCGGGGGGACCCAGGAGTTCGGGGAGGGACCCAGGAGTTCGGGAGGGACCCAGGAGTTCGGGAGGGGACCCAGGAGTTCGGGAAGGGACCCAGGAGTTCGGGGGGGGACCCAGGCGTTCGGGAGGGACCCAGGCGTTCGGGAGGGGACCCAGGCGTTCGGGAGGGGACCCAGGCGTTCGGGAGGGGACCCAGGAGTTCAGGGAGGGACCCAGGCGTTCGGGAGGGGACCCAGGAGTTCGGGAGGGGACCCAGGCGTCCGGGAGGGGACCCAGGCGTTCGGGAGGGGACCCAGGAGTTCGGGAGGGGACCCAGGCGTTCGGGAGGGGACCCAGGAGTTCGGGAGGGGACCCAGGCGTTCGGGAGGGGACCCAGGAGTTCGGGAGGGGACCCAGGAGTTCGGGGGGACCCAGGAGTTCGGGGGGACCCAGGAGTTCGGGAGGGACCCAGGAGTTCGGGAGGGGACCCAGGAGTTCGGGAGGGGACCCAGGCGTTCGGGAGGGGACCCAGGCGTTCGGGAAGGGACCCAGGCGTCCGGGAGGGGACCCAGGCGTCCGGGCAGGCGCAGGCGCTGGTTCTGGAGCGGGAGCTGTTGAGCCGCCGTGTGGCCGCGATGCTGCAGGGGGCGCTGGGGGACCCCCCCCGGGACAAACGGTGAGTCCGGGAGGGACCCAGGAGTTCCCCAGGGACCCAGGAGTGCGGGGAGGGACCCAGGAGTTCCCCAGGGACCCAGGAGTGCGGGGAGGGACCCAGGAGTTCCCCAGGGACCCAGGAGTGCGGGGAGGGACCCAGGAGTACCCCAGGGACCCAGGAGTGCGGGGAGGGACCCAGGAGTACCCCAGGGACCCAGGAGTTCAGGAGGGACCCAGGAATACCCCCAGGGACCCAGGAGTGCGGGGAGGGACCCAGGAA
>JAVLUU010000486.1:62500-65000 GCA_032206185.1 Columba guinea | reverse complement strand
GAAAGAAAGAAATTAAAAAGAAAGGAAGAAAGAAAGAAAGAAATTAAAAAGAAAGAAAGAAAGAAGAAGAAAGAAAGAAAGAAAGAACGTAGGAAAGAAAGAAAAGAAGAAAAAAGAAAGAAAGAAAGAAAGAAAGAAAAAAAGAAAGAAGAAAGAAAGAAAGAAAGAGAATGTGGGAAAGAAAGAAAGAAAGAAAGAAAGATAGAAAGAAAGAAAGAAAGAAAGAAATTAAAAAGAAAGAAAGAAAGAAAGAAAAAAGAATGAAAGAAATATAAAAGAAATAAAGAAAGAAAGAAAAAAGAAAGAAAGAAAGAAAGAAAAAAGAAAGAAAGAAAGAAAGAAAAAAGAGAGAAAGAAATTAAAATAAAGAAAGAAAGAAAGAAAGAAAGAAAGAAAGAAAAAAGAAAGAAAGAAAGAACATAGGAAAGAAAGAAAGAAAGAAAGAAATTAAAAAGAAATAAAGAAAGAAAGAAAGAAAGAAAGAAAGAAAAAAAGAAAGAAAGAAATTAAAAAAAAGAAAGAAAGAAAAAAGAAAGAAAGAAAGAAAAAAGAAAGAAAGAAAGAAAGAACGTAAGAAAGAAAGAAAGAAAAAAGAAATTAAAAAGAAAGAAAGAAAGAAAGAAAGAAAAATGAAAGAAAGAAAGAAAAAAAGAAAGAAGGAAAGAAAGAAAGAAGAAAGAAAGAAAGAAAGAAAGAACGTAGGAAAGAAAGAAAGAAAGAAAGAAAGAAAAAAGAAAGAAAGAAAAAAGAAAGAAAGAAAAAACGTAGGAAAGAAAGAAAGAAAGAAAGAAATTAAAAAGAAAGAAAGAAAGAAAGAAAGAAAAATGAAAGAAAGAAAGAAAAAAAGAAAGAAGGAAAGAAAGAAAGAAAGAAGAAAGAAAGAAAGAAAGAACGTAGGAAAGAAAGAAAGAAAGAAAGAAAGAAAGAAAGAAAGAAAAAAGAAAGAAAGAAAAAACGTAGGAAAGAAAGAAAGAAAGAAAGAAATTAAAAAGAAAGAAAGAAAGAAAGAAAAAAGAAAGAAAGAAATTAAAAAGAAAGAAAGAAAGAAAGAAAGAAAAAAAAAGAAAGAAAGAAAGAAATTAAAAAGAAAGAAAAAAGAAAGAAAGAAAGAAAGAAAGAAAGAAAAAGAAAGAAAGAAAGAAAGAAAGAAAGAAATTAAAAAGAAAGAAAGAAAGAAAAAAGAAAGAAAGAAAGAAAGAAAAAAGAAGAGAAAGAAAGAAAGAAAGAAAGAAAGAAAGAAAAAAAAGAAAGAAAGAAAGAAATTAAAAAGAAAGAAAAAAGAAAGAAAGAAAGAAAGAAAGAAAGAAAAAGAAAGAAAGAAAGAAAGAAAGAAATTAAAAAGAAAGAAAGAAAGAAAAAAGAAGAAAGAAAGAACGTAGGAAAGAAAGAAAGAAAGAAAGAAATTAAAAAGGAAGAAAGAAAGAAAACAGAAAGAAAGAAAGAAAGAAAGAAAGAAAAAAGAAAGAAAGAACGTAGGAAAGAAAAAGAGAAAGAAAGAAAGAAAGAAAAAAGAAAGAAAGAAAGAAAGAAGAAAGAAAGAAAGAAAGAACGTAGGAAAGAAAGAAAGAAAGAAAGATAGAAAGATAGAAAGAAAGAAAGAAAGAAAGAAAATAAAAGAAAGGAAAAAGAAAGAAAGAAAGAAAGAAAGAAAATAAAAGAAAGAAAGAACGTAGGAAAGAAAGAAAGAAAGTAAGAAATTAAAAAGAAAGAAAGAAAGAAAGAAAAAAGAAAGAAAGAAAAAAGAAAGAAAGAAAGAAAGAAAGATAGGAAGAAAGAAAGAAAGAAAATAAAAGAAAGAAAAAAGGAAGAAAGAAAGGAAGAAAGAAAAGAAAAGAAAGAAAAAAGAAAGAAAGAAAGAAAGAAAATAAAGGAAAGAAAGAACGTAGGAAAGAAAGAAAGAAAGTAAGAAATTAAAAAGAAAGAAATAAAGAAACAAAGAAAGAAAGAAAGAAAGAAAAAAGAAAGAAAGAAAAAAGAAAGTAAGAAAGAAAGAAAGAAAGAAAGAAAGAAAAAGAAAGAAAGAAAGAAAGAAAGTAGGAAAGAAAGAAATTAAAAAGAAAGAAAGAAAGAAAGAAAGAAAGAAAGAAAGAAGAAGAAATAAAGAAAGAAAGAACGTAGGAAAGAAAGAAAGGAAGAAAAAAGAAAGAAAGGAAGAAAGAAAGAAAAAAAGAAATAAGAAAGAAAGAACGTGGGAAAGAAAGAAAGAAAGAAAGAAGGATAGAAAGAAAGAAAGAAAGATAGAAAGAAAGAAAGAAAGAAATTAGAAAGAAAGAAAGAAAGAAAGAAAAAAGAAAGAAAGAAATTAAAAAAAAATAAAGAAAGAAAGAAAAAAGAAAGAAAGAAAGAAAGAAAAAAGAAAGAAAGAAATTAAAATAAAGAAAGAAAGAAAGAAAAAAGAAAGAAAGAAAGAAAGAAAAAAGAAGAGAAAGAAAGAAAGAAAGAAAGAAAGAAAAAAGAAAGAAAGAAATTAAAAACAAAGAAAGAAAGAAAAAAAAAGTCA